>CACVCL010032534.1:12500-15704 GCA_902729485.2 Mus minutoides | reverse complement strand
AAGATGTCTGCAGGAAACCTAGATCTTGTTTCAATTGAAAAGTGTTGAAAAGTCCTAATATGATTCCAAGTTGAAAGGGTTTGACAATTACAGTAATCTCATTTCAATTTAAATAACAGCTACATGATTCAAAAGGGTATGCTGCATTGAGCCCTACTTGGTTGCTTTGGAAATTATTCATATAATTCAATGAAGCTTTCCTTGGATTACATATTTTGATATTACTTACATTCATAAGTTTGTGAAATGCCCATGGTTGTAACTGACAAGTTGCACAATGTCCCTGATCTACAAAATGCTTGAGAAACATTAGAAAATTTGCCAAAAGATGGAACCAATTTCATATTTATAATATTTTAGCTTAGGAGAAATTCCTGGTCATTACATTCATGAACTTGCTAAAACTTAGCACGTTGTCATCTTCTTGACTTCAGGAACCATTCTTCAGCAGCTGAAAATTAAGATGAAAATCCCAGAAAAGCTAGAACAACAACAACAACAACAACAACAACAAAACAAAAAACAAAAAAAAGGAGAAACTCAAAAATCTACATATAGGGCTGTCCTGAAGCCACTGATCAACTCCTTTGGTGGGGAGACCTAAAGCAACCTAAACACAGCTAAGAGATGATAGCCAGTTGAGAACTACATTTAGAAAAAAAAAAAAGAACTACATTTAGAGAAATGGATCTATAGATTTTTACAATATAGCACTTCTAATCTTCAGGATACAGCCTAAAACTGCCAGACACATGGAAAAGTGTGAAACCAAGACCTCCACATCAAACCAGAAACACTGACATTTATAGAGGAGAAAGTGGGGAGAAGCTTCGAAGATACGGGCACAGGGGAAACATTCATAAACAGAACAGCAATGGCTTGTGCTGTAAGATCAAGAATTGACAAATGGGACCTTACAAAATTGCAAACCTTCTGTAAGGCAAAAGACACTGTCAATAAGACAAAAAGGCCACCAACAGATTGGGAAAGGATTTTTTACCAATCCTAAATCTGATAGGGGACTAATATCCAATATATACAAATAGCTCAAGAAGCTGGACTCCAGAAAATCAAATAACCCCATTAAAAATGGGGTACAGAGCTAAACAAAGAATTCTCAACTGAGGAATACTGACTGGCTGAGAAGCACCTGAAAAAAATGTTCAACATCCTTAATCATCAGGGAAATGCAAATCAAAACAACCTTGAGATTCCACCTCACATCAGACAGAATGGCTAAGATCAAAAATTCAGGTAACAGCAGATGCTGGAGAGGATGTGGAGAAAGAGGAACACTCCTCCATTGCTGGTAGGATTGCAAGCTTGTACAACCACTCTGGAAATCAGTCTGGCGGTTCCTCAGAAAATTGGACATAGTACTATTGGAGGATCCAGCAATACCTCTCCTGGGCATATACCCAGAAGATGTTCCAACTGGTAATAAGAACACATGCTCCACTATGTTCATAGCAGCCTTATTTATAATAGCCAGAAGCTGGAAAGAACCCAGATGTCCCTCAACAGAGGAATGGATACAGAAAATGTGGTGCATTTACACAATGGAATACTACTTAGCTATTTAAAAACAATGAATTTATGAAATTCTTGGGCAAGTGGATGTATCTGGAGGAAATCATCCTTAGTGAGGTAACCCCAATCACAAAAGAAGTTACTAGATATGCACTCACTGAGAAGTGGATATTAGCACAGAATCTTAGGATACCCAAGATACAATTTGCAAAACACAAGAAAATCAAGAAGAAGGAAGACCAACATGTGGATACTTCATTCCTCCTTAGAATAGGGAAGAAAATACCCATGAAAGGAGTTACAGAGACAAAGTTTGGTGCTAAGATGAAAGGATGAACTATCCAGAGACTACCCCACCTGGGGATCCATCCCATAATCAGCCACCAATCAACCCAGACACTATTGCATATGCCAGCAAGAGTTTGCTGAAGGGACCCTGATATAGCTGTCTTGTATGAGGCTATGCCAGTGCCTGGCAAATACAGAAGTGGATGCTCATAGTCATCTATAGGATGGAACACGGGGCCCCCAATGGAGAAGCTAGAGAAAGTACCCAAGGAGCTGAAGGGGTCTGCAACCTTATAGGTGGAACAACAATATGAACTAACCAGTACCCCCAGAGCTCGTGTCTCTAGATGCATATGTAGCAGAAGATGGCCTAGTTGGCCATCATTAGGAAGAGCGGCCCCTTGGTCTTGCAAACTTTATATGCCCCAGTACAGGGGAATGCCAGGGCCAAGAAGTAAGAGTGGGTGGGTAAGGGAGCAGGGTGGTGGGGGGTATGGGGAACTATCAGGATAGCATTTGAAATGTAAATTAAGAAATACCTAATTTTAAAAAAAGTATGAAACCATGATTCATACTCAAGCAAGAAGTCAATAGAAAGTGGTCTCAGAATGGCCCAGGTGTTTATCATACAAGGTGCTCATCAAGCGAGGCTTTCAATTCAGATACTATAATCATTGTCTATACAGAGCAAGCCATGCTTCATTCGAATAGGTATGAAGGGGATCTCACCAGAGAATCAGGAACCATTCAAACAAATCGAAAGGAGGATCAATAAAGGTCCAATACCTAACAATTTTGCCTCTTCTGCGTGCTTTGGGTAGTACACTAGATTTGATGGAGGAGTTAGTGGCCAAAGAGCACAGGAAGAAGATCTAACAATTTTGAGAAAAATTTTGGTGAAAACCATATGAAACCATGGTAAACACTGAACACTGATGGCTGGAAGATAGTTGTAATTTGAGTGTCAAAAAAGAAAGGAGGGGAATGGGAAAAAAAAAAACCTGTTTGAAGTAGACATGATCTAATGAGAGATATCTAAAATGGCTAGAGAGAGACATTTTGTAACAAGGAAAGAGTATTTGGGATAGTCACTGATGTCTTCCTAACAAACCCAGGGGACCAGAGGGGAATGGGTTACTCCTTTCAAGTTACATGAAGCAAGGAACAACTGTCAACTGCAAATTCTATATTTATTAAATTTGTTCCATATAAGTGAGGGCAAAGAAGAGCCTTTTCAAAATAAAAACAATCAAGGGTATTTGTCAACAGCAGCGATTCACTAGAGACACTGATGAAGATCTTCTGATGGAAAGTAAGTCGGACCAGATGGGAACTTCTATTTTGGGGAAGGGATGAAAGGCGTTAGAGAAGGCAGATGCGCAGGTA
>CACVCL010032534.1:0-7500 GCA_902729485.2 Mus minutoides | reverse complement strand
ACATATATGTATATATATATATACATATATATATGTACATGTTTACACACATATAGACATACATACACACATATATGTATATATATATATATATATATGCATATAGATGCACATGCATACACACACATATATGTGTGTATATATACATATATATAACATACTTGCAGAGAAATGAAAAGATAGAGACCTTAACCTTCCATCAGTGGTATGAATCATCAGCCTCAAGGGGTTTTCATGAGAGAGAAGATGGTTGGAATAGAGGATCTACTGTCCCTTTGAACAGGTTTTAGGTGACAAGATTTGGGGAAACAGAAAGCCTTGTTTGACTGCTTCTCTTTGGCTGTAGGCAAGTCATTCAATCAATGTGAATACCAATTTCACCATAAATATAAGCCAATTATATGCAGTTAGTAGAGACTTATTAACTACTGGGGCTCCTTATCCAGAACTTCCCTACCTTTCTGTAAAGGACTGTAGTAAAAGGCTTGTCCCTACTAAACCAATGTGGAATCCAGTGCCTCCAGACTTCAGGATATGCATATGGTTCCTGCAGATGGTAGAAAGGGGAAGAAGAGGATCATTGTTCAGTGGGCGTGGTCTGCCCCGAATATGATGTGGAAAGTCCACACAGCACATTGTTTAAGAAGTGCTTTTCATTTGGGATGAAGAAATAACTCCTGGATTTTCACTATATTTCCAGCCACTTATCATTGGGAATAGTCTTTAGATTCTCTGTGCCATGTTGTCATCAGGAATCTCAGACAGGGATGCTAGCTAAATGTCTGTGATGGTGAAGATGGTGATCCCCAGCAGTAACAACTTCCTGACCACTGACTCTGCTTGCTAAGTCCAGAGTACTTAGGAGACACGAAGTCAGTTTTGTTTCCTTACACCAATTCCAAGGCGAAGATAACACCACCACAACAACATCGCCATCATCAAAAGTACTGTTTGCTTTGAAGATGAGAGAAGACGGTAACATCACTTCTACAAACTGCAAGATGCTGCAGAGTTAGGTTGTATTGGCACCAGGACCAGAAACCAATGGTTTTATAGCATCTCCAGCCCAAGGGCTCTTCTCTGGTACACATAGGAAGTATTACTACAAGTGATGAGTAATAGTTATAAGTTACATATGGATCAGCAGAGATCCGATCCAGGCATCTGACAGCTCCCGTTACACAGGGAATAAACTGAAGCCACATATTTCAGTCCCTCTGGTCTGTCTCATTCCGCTCAGTCTATTTAAGAAAAGGGAAAGCTCAGGTTGTTGAGTGTCGGAGGCTCGGACCACATGGTGTGCTTGTGAAGCACCGAGGAGGACAGTGTATGCTAAATGATCATCGAGTGGGGCTATCAATGTGACAGTTGACCATGTGACCAAATGGTCTAACCAAGTACCACTCTCTTAAACAATTATTTTTTTATTACTTTAATTGCATGTACGTGTTTGTATCTGCATGTAAGGCTATGTGACAATGAGTGCAGGTGTCTTTGGTGGCCCAAGGCACTGGATCCCTTAGATCTGGAGTTAAAGACAGTCTTGAGCTGCCTGACATGGGTGCTGGGAACCAAACACAGGTCCTTAGGGAGATCACCATACCATTTCTGTCACCCCCAGCCACTTAAAAAAATAATAAATAAATTAATTAATCTATTGAATGAGTACTTTAATAGATTTTCAAGACTTTCAATATTTCTACATTTTTGTAGACTTAAGATCTTAGGATAAAAAGTATGGAAAAGTTTTAAAAATCAGCATTTCCTTGTCTGTGATGCAACGACCTGAGTTTAGGGCCACTGAATTTGTAGAGAAATGAATAAAGGAGGTGAACTTTCAATCTGCTTTCAATCAACAAACACTACTTCAGCACAATGGACTAATTTATATGTCTCATAAGTATGCATTCTAACTGGTTTCTCATGATCTGGAAAAAAATTGTTTTCAGCAAAAATGATAAATTTCAAAGGACACATGCATTCTACTTGTGACTGCCATAGACACCACTGCAATTGTGAATCAGATACTTGCACCAGTAATGAAGACTGCTATTCTGTTTTGTACTCCTGTGGATCTGCTCATGTTTATTTGACTCCTCTGTTTTGACCAGAAAGCTTTTCATGGTTACAATGTCTATGATGGGGAAATGTCCCAGCCATAACACATTGTTTTGTTGACATGGGCTGTCTGATTGCCGGGCAAAACGATTATCAGAGAAAATGAGTGACTTGCTGGAGAAACGTGCTTCAGACAGAGTATGGTCTTCTAGGGTAGATATGCTTACATTTCAGAAGCGTGGGGTGTTGTTTCAGAGGAACACTGTCAAATGCTACTTCAGATTTCTTCACGCTGAGGTGGAATATAGTTTACTTGGACATGGGGCATCTATACAAAAGACAAGAGGTCGGCTTTTGTCAACTCCTAGAGAGATGACCACTTAAAATGGTGAGAAAGGTTGGGGATGGGGTGGGGTTAGGGAAGGGAATGGGAGAGAGGGACACACACACACACACACACACACAGAGAGAGAGAGAGAGAGAGAGAGAGAGAGAGAGAGAGAGGAAAGATTGAAAAACTTATCCTTCATTTTTTTTTTTTGTATTAGCTTCCAGTCCCACCCCAAATAGCTGTCCAAGACCTCAATTTATGGAATCTAATGGAGATGAGAGATGGAACGGTAGGACTGATGGGGACGAGATGCGAGGCTTCGCCGAGGTCATAGGCTTGGTTAATTCCTCTCCAGAGGGACTGAAGAGAGAAGGACAGTGGGAAGGAAGAGTGAGAGCAGCCCATCTCAAGCTAACTCGGAACTACCCATAATGAATGTCCCTGCCTCTATCAAGGGCAATGCTTCCATTTAAAGAGCACGCAGGACACAGACATTGCCCGAGTATGAGGGTTCACTTTGCAGCGAGCTACACAAATCACATTTCATTTATCAGGCCCTACAGATGACAGGATATCACCGAATCCCTGGAGAGCCATATTCATTAAAAAGAAATCTTAAGTAATTACAACAATTAATTGACTTGAAACCGTTTTCTGGTGGAGAAGGTTTACATAATTCATTTGCCAGACAAAACAAGCCTGATCAGATTGGAAACATGCTATTTAGGCGGGGCCCGGCTCTCTGAAAACGCACCTTCACGGAAAACTGATTATCAATAAGAACTCTCCTTTTTTTTTTCCCTTAACAGAAAAGAATAATTTATAAGAGGGTAAATGGGAATGGGGAAAGGGTGGGCAGGCTGTATTTTGAGTCTATAAAGTGGTCTGACAGCATCCTTGGCCATTGCTACTAAAAATCAATGAATGGAAACGCGAGTGGATTGTTCTGCTGACGGCGCTCTGAGTTTGTGGTTCGGGGAGCTATATAAATGAATTCATAGCAGACATTTCCTGAAAAGCTAGTCAGTTGTTTAGGGCAAGAAGGAGGCTAGCCCCCAAGCCCCACTACCCCCAAATAATGTGCACAGATAGCTCTTGTTCAATTAATACCGTGTCAATCTATCTAGCCATTAGGTGAAGAACCTCTAGGTTTAAACAATGTGGAGCCTTTGCTGAAATATTTTGTAGTTTTCTAAGGGCAGTTCTCACAAGGACAAGAGAGAAAGCATAGTGCTTTATTTTTGAGGGTGCTGGTTTTTTATTTTGGGTTCCTGTATTTCATGGTTTTGGTTTGTTCCTTTGGGTTTTTGTTTTGTTTTGTTTTTGCTGAGACAGTGTTTCTCTGTGTAGCCCCTGGCTGTCCCAGAATTGCTCTGTAGACCAGGCTGGCCTAGAGTTTGCTCAGTAGACCAGGCTGGCCTGAGTGCTGGGATTAAAGGTGAGCACCGCCACCACTCAGCATGTATTCCCTGTTTTAAGACACACATCAATGATGCTTTGAAAGGTTGTCTCTCATTCAGATTTTCTAAGATTTCCTTTTAACTGGTGCATAAATGCCACAAGTTTACATATTAAGGGAGTAGGGGGAATTCATAGGTACATTGATTGTATCTATTGTGCATGTTTGAATTGGATTAACTGTTTGTATCACCCCAAGCGTTTAGCTTTTCTGGTGGTTTCTATTCATTCTAAATCCTTTCTTTCTAGCTTTTGGAAGTGTTTTGTACATTATTGTGATGTGTTGGTGAAAGATCCCGAGTCAGCTCTTAGGCCTCACAGGGCTGCTTTGAAAACACCCCAGAGAGACTGTGGGTATTTCAAGTTCGGTTCTCAGGAATCAAGCCACTGACTGGGTATCCCCTGGGAAACTTGCAGACCAACTGAGCACCAGGTGCAGGGCAGACCCACAAAGCCAGAATCAGTGACTGTGTCCATGACAGAGCTCATCCTTGTGAGACGATAACCGCCTAGAAGCAACTCAAAAGAGAGAGGAAGGCTTCATATCGGCTCTCAAGAGGAAACAGTCTTCTATGGTACAGAAGGCAGGCTGGTAGGACCTGCTTCAGCTAGGTCAGTTGGAATTTCTGACTGTTGCTTTTCACACTACAACTTGGACCAATATACAGAGAGCTCAGCTCCCCACCAGCAGCAGATATGACTTCCAGTCGGATCACCAGCCATCCATCTCTGCTAGCAAAGCCTCATGACCTTAATCAAACAGTGCCACCTGCTGGGGACCAAGTGTTCGAACCCATTAGCCTATGGTGGACATTTCAGACTGAGCCAGTGCACCAGGCTTGGGGCAGGGACGGTGCTGCTGTTGTTCAGGCGTCTCACACTGCAGGGACCACTTTCCAAGTGACAGTGTTTGAAAACGAAACCTATAGGCAGGGGTTGTTCAGTTTGTTGATTTTCTGTTTTCTTTCAGAAATTATTCTATTTCCCCGTCCTTTAAGATTTCCTGTCTCCTTGTGCTACTCCAAAGGCTGTACACTTCTGGGATCTGGAATTTCTGGAGAAAGGTCTCAGTCTTTGAGGATTCATCCATCTGACACCTTTGTAAACAGAGAGCTAGTATTTCCAAACCAGGTGTCCTTGAATCCCTTGGTGATGACACTGCAGGTTTGAGATGATCATTCCACATTTTGAATCTATTATATTTGACAGAAATAACTTCCTTCTCTTTCCCAAGACTTTTTCAATCCCATCCCCCTCTCTCTTCCTTCTTACTTTTTAGGAGACTTTGTAATTGGTTGCTTAAGTGATTTTATGACAGCTGAGTTAAAATCCTTCCAAATGACTTCAACCCCATGTTTGTGGGGTGCTGTTGTGAGCTGCCTGTCTTGGTTCATCTAGGTTCTGATTTTCTCTGCCTGATAGGTAGTTTCCCTACTAGCTAGGTATTTGGGGGAATTGTGTTCAAGGCTGTGGTTCTGATTTCAGTCTTTTGTACTTTTGACACTTGCGCTAAATGGTACGTTCTCGGGACTCTGCCTAATATAACAGAGCTGTGCCTCTGAAGGTCGTTAGATTAGTTCATAGCCACTTGCTGCAAGGTAGCTCAGTGTTTCTTGGTGGGGTTGAGGAGGCTGAAGGTTTCAGGGTAGGTCTCTGGGATACAGGCTCCAGCCTCTCTGTAATGGTGATGATTTTCTTCTGATGTTTGACTCCTGCTCATTCTGGTGGAGGACAGCGGGCTATCTGGAGTGATTTTTGATGCAGTCTGAGCTCTGTGGGGTGCCCGGTTGGCTTAAGACACCCTCTGTGGCTCTTGATGCGCCTCATTCTGGGCCTCCAAATCACAGAACTCTCCTTTTCACCTTTTATGCTGTCTTAGATGATTTGCAGTTGGTTTGGGTAAAAAAAAAAAAAAAAAAGAGGCAGGACATGGGTCTCTATGTTATGGATACATTTAAAAAACAATTTCCAGTAGAAAGTCCCAAGGATCAACTGTAAGGAGCAGTTTCAAATACCTGTTTTCTTTCACTGAGGTGTATGAACATCATATCTAGTTTTAAAACTCTTTTTCTTTCCCCTTGGTCCGGTCAACCCTGCTTGCTCTGGTCGGCCCCGCTCGCTACGGTCGGCCGGTGGGTCCCACTTGCTCAGTCCCTGCTCTCTCCGGTCCAAGGATTCATTTTTATTACTATTCAAAAGTACACTATAGCTGGCTTCAGATGCACCAGAGGAGGGTGTCAGATCTCATTACAGGTGGTTGTAAGCCACCATGTGGTTGCTGGGATTTGAACTCAGCACCTTCAGAAGAGCAGTCGGGTGCTCTTACCTGCTGAGCCATCTCACCAGCCCGTTTTAAAACTCTTAAAAATATATTTTCCTGTGATACTAGTTGAATACAGTAAGGTTTATAATTATTGTTTGCCTATTTGTATTTCTATTAGAAATTCTGCATTAAAATAGTGTGGGGCTTAGAAAACTTCAATTCTGGGGCAAGGAAACAAAAAGGAGAAATAGTCTAATCTCATTTTCTTCTTATAAAAAAAAGTCTTCGTGAATGAATAACTGAATAACTGATTCTTTGAGACAGAAAGCATTCCCACTGTTCAGAGACAAGGTTTTGTTGTTGGCATTATTTTTTTGTTGTTGTTTTTAGACAAGGTCACTGGGACATTATGTCAACCAAAAGAAAGACCAGAGACTTTCAAAAGCCCCAACCTCCTTCAGAGGACTCTCATCTTTTGAAAAGTCTGAGTATTTGGGGTGAGACCACTGAATGCATGTGTGTATATATATATATATATATATATATATATATATATATATATATATATTTCCTAGGTTCTTTAAAAAGCTATGATATTTGGCCATATTTGGTGGTGATATTTGACCAAGTATTTGGTATATCTCAAGACAGAGATTGACCCTAGCAGAGAAAAGGTCTTTCCCCCCAAGTAATACAGTGTGTAGGGACAGCCAGGAGGTACCAAGGTTGAGTTGAACTGGTGCCTAGTCCTGGAAATGATTTAGATCAGAAAAGAGACAATGAAGAACCCAAGCTGTGAAGGAGCAGGACAGGGGCTATATACATACAAACCAGCAGCATGTGCTGAGAAAAGTGATGGCTTTGATTTACAGCTTGGTGACAAGAAGCCTGGGAGGAGGTGACAATTGTCCCCAGATATTTAAAAGACTATCCTAAGGAGGAGCTGAGATCCCGCTGTCTGTTCTGGAGGCTTATATCTGACCATACCCCACAGTGACCCACAATGACTCTGAGTGAGTGACAGCTGAGGCCCTGGCTGGGAAGGAGCCTTGGCACATCCCTGTTTATGGTGGCAGGGAGGGGAGGGGTCCACCAGAAGTTCACACAGTAGGCTCAGCCTGAGGATGGAAAGCTGCTAAGGACAGACCAGCACGGAGAAAGCTAAGACAGACAGCATCAGGGAGGGGTGGGGAGCAAGAAAGAAGAACCCAGTGAAGGGAGGAGCAAGAGTGGGAGGGATAGAAAATAAAAGGTGGGGAGGGAGAAGGGAAAGAGAGGAAGAGGGAGGGAAGGAAGAGAGGAGAAGGGGAAGGACAGAGGAGCCAAGGAAGAAAGAGATAAAAGGGAGGAGGAAAGAAGAAAGAAGAAGGGGGAGGGGAAGGGAAGGGGA
>CACVCL010032533.1:0-15710 GCA_902729485.2 Mus minutoides | reverse complement strand
GGAGCTCTTAAATGAATTTTTCATCTCTCTCTCTCTCTCTCTTTCTCTCTCCCTCCCTCCCTCTCTCTCTCTCCCTTTTTTCCTCCTTCTCTGCCCCTCTCCTCTTTCTTCTTTCTCTCCTCTCTTCTCTTCTCTTTCTCCTCTCTCCTCTCCCAATCTCCTCTCCCTTATTCTCTCTGATTTTTTGGAGATAGATTCTTTTAATTAGCTCAAGCTGGTCTGAAACTCACGACAAACCCAGTACTTAAACTACATGTACTCCATCGATAAATTCTTAATTACAGTGTGTGCAGGGCAATCATTGCTTTATTTAATTTCCTCATATTTTCTACACTCGTGTCATCCCCAAATTATACAAAAATTGTCATTAACACTATTAAAACGTACCATGTTGCGGATATGTCTTCCTTTCCCCCATGTGTTAGCCTAAAATTCAACTCAATTTATTTCATACCTAGGAACATACAAGGAACATTGAGGGGTCAGTACTGGTTTCCTCTCTTCACATTCATAGGCCCATATTGCTGATAATCTATCTTTGAAGGAGGCCAGGATCTCTGGAGACTTAGCCACCTCTGGCCATCATATGATAAGCCTTTGGCAAAATACCCATCTAATTTGCTAATTAGTGGGTAGGCAGCAGGATCTGAGCTTCAATTAACTTTTAAATCAATCTTTGAAATCGATACACTCTAGCTACTATATGATCAGTTCATGTAAGTGGGATATCCAGTGCCCAGTATGGTGGCACATGCCTTTAATCCTAGCACTCAGGTGGCAGAAGCAGGATGCTGTTGGTGAATTCAAGCCCACCCTGGTGTACAAAGAGAATACCATGCCATCTAGGGCTACACAGTGAGACCTTTTTTTTTTTTTCCCAAAAAAAGCAAACAAACAAGAGCAAACCAAATACTAGAGACAGTGTGATATGCAGTGTGCTTCCCAGGCTATTCACTCATGCATCACCTCAACCAGTTTGGAAACATTCTGTTACTTCAAAGAGAAGTCCATATGTCCGACAGTAGCCCGCGAATTATCTATCACTGTCAGTACGAGTGGACTTCACCATTACTCTAATTTCTGTCTCCATAGATTTGTGTGAGCTGGTGGTTTCTTTTTTTTTCTTTCTTTCTTTTTTTAAATTCATTATATGTAAGTACACTGCAGCTGTCCTCAGACACTCCAGAAACGGGTGCCAGATCTCATTACGGATGGTTGTGAGCCACCATGTGGATGCTGGGATTTGAACCTATCACCTTTGGAAGAGCAGTCGGGTGCTCTTACCTGCTGAGCCATCTCACCAGCCCCGAGCTGGTGGTTTCTTACAAGCAGAGTCTATGACTGTTGTGTGCAACATTTCTGAACTTTACTCCTACTGTAGAGTCTCTTGGCTTTTTGTTCACTTTAGTACCGGGCATCTCTACTTTGTGTGGACATCCTGTTTTGTCCGTCCATGTCATTTGATGAGTGTGTGAATTACTTATACATTTTGACTGATCCCAGTAATGCTACTACAGACATTTGTATGGGTTGTCATGAGGATACTTGCTTTAACAGTCTTTGGATGCAACCCAGGCTTTAATTTATGGATCTTTCAGTGATTTGTATTAGAGGCCAAGAAGGAGTTTCTACACCAATCTCACTGTCTTCCGTTCCTCCAGTAACATCTGAGGACTCTGGTCCCCGTTGTCCCTTGTTTAGTCTAGTCATCCTTGGAGATGGGAGGTAGCTTATCACTGGGGAATTAAATTTGCATTTTTTTATGGTGAAGAACATCAAGTGTTTTCTCAAATGTCATGAGACATATGTGTATTTCCCTCAGGGAGCCAGCTATTGGAATTCTCTGTTGACTTTTGGCGTTGTATCTTTGTTAGCTGTAATATCAGTTTCTCTTATTCTAATTTTCTTATTAATATAATATTGGCAAATATTCATTCCCATTATGAGGGTTGTTGTTTTACTTTTCCTGATGTGGATGGGCTTTCAACTGCAAGTTTTGATGGCGTCTAGTTTATTAATCTTTCTTATTTTGACCATGGTTTGCTGTCATATTTAAGAATATGTCACCTAATGCAAAGCCATAGAATGACTTCCACCCCATTTTCTTCTAATGCTTCCAAAATTTTATCTTTTTTGTGTATGCTGTGATCCATGTTGAGCCTCTTCATCACATGAGGAGTGATACATGGTCTAACATCTTTCTCTTATTTGTTGAAAGGATTTATCTTTCTCAACTGAGGGATCTTATTGTGCCTGGCAGAAATGAGTTGCCTGTATATGTGGACTCTCCTTTCTGTGTGGCAATATATATCTATATCTCTATCTATCTATCTATCTATCTATCTATCTATCTATCTATCTATCTATCTATCTATCTATCTACACACACACACACACACACACACACATTCTTACATCATGAGCATTATATTGTTTTCATTAGTTATTTTGAAATAATAAAATTAGTCTTCTATTTTCTTCCCATTCAGGATACTGTGATTGTGTGTATGTGTGTGTGTGTGTGTGTGTGTGTTTGTATGTGTGTATTTGTGTGCATGTGTGACTGTGTATGTCTGTGCATGTTTGTGTTTCTCTGTGTGTGTTTGTGTCTGTATTTATGTGTCTCTCTTCCCCTTCCATCTGAATGTAGAATATTACAATAAATTTTTACACAGAAACTATCTAGAGATATATACTAGAGCATGTGTTGAATGTCTAGCACTTTTTGGGATGTCCCAATGTCATAATGATATTAGATTATCTGAGCAATTAACACAAAAGTGGTAATGGATTTAGAGACTTAATTTATTCATCAATACTTTAGTGTTTACATTTTCCCCTGCTTTAAAGTTGTATTTCAAAGTATTTTATTCTTTTGGATGCTTTCATAAGTGGAATTATTGTCTTAGCTACATCTTTGAACTTCATTGGTTTATCACCACCATATAATTTGTTTTATTTGTTCATTAGTATTTTTATATGATCATGATATTTTTGGGGAACAGATATAGCTTTCTATGCAGATACTGAAGCGGTTCCCTTTAATGTTGCTTACTTTTATTTCTTCACTGACTCAAAAATCCAGTTAGGCTAGGATGTCTGCAGCCAACAGTTAGGGCTGCTGTTTTTCTCTTGTTCCTTCTTTTTGCTTTAAACAACAACAACATCAATAACATCCAGTTTTGCATTTGAGATTGATATGAGTCTGAATTTTTTGGATCTGGATTTAGGAAGCTTCCTTTCAGTTCCAGTTTTCTGAGTATTCTTGTTTTGCCATTATAGAGAACTGCATTTTGTCAGTTTTTTTTTTCTTCTGTGTTAACTGTAGGAACCATGTGGCCCTTATCTGACACTTTGCTGATGTGGTGGTGTCTTAGCTTCATCTCTGTCATTATGATCAAAACAGTCTGAGTTAAAACAGCTTAGGGAAAGAACAGGTTTATTTGACTATGGTTCCAGGTAACAGGCTATCCATCCTCTGGGGAAGGTCAAGGCAGGTACTTATTGTATCACATGCATAAAGGCAAAAGAGACGGCATGTGATATCTTGCTTTCGGCATATGCTCATTTAACTTTCCTTACGTGTACACAGTTCAAGACCCAGCCTTGAAATGATGCAGGTTACTAATACAGGTCCACCTGCTCTAGCTCATTCCTCAGCTGAGCTGAACTTCTCCATAAAACTAGGTTGTATCAAGATGAAAGTCTAAACTGACCATTACACAGGACACATGGATATTGTATTAAATGATCATGGGCTACTATAGAAGCATCACTTCCTTGGTCATGAGGTTGTTTTTTCCCCACATATTGCTGCATTTCGTTTGTTACTAAGTTTTGAGGCCGTTATCCATCCATATTCATAAGAAATAATACCATGGAGCTTTCTCTGCTTCTGATGTGTTTTTTCTAGTTTTGCTCCCAGGAACATTATCCTCTCATAGACAGAGTTGGGAAATGTTCTTCTGTTGGCTGCTTTTTAGGAGAGTCTGCAAGGAGCCGGTGTTAGGATTTAGCAGTGCACCATCTGGGCCTGAGCTTGCTTTGTGGGTAGTTTTTGGATTGCTAACTCAGTCTGATCACTTATTATAGGGTTTTCCAGATGGCCTATTTCTTTTTGAGCCAGTTTTGGTAGTTTGCATCTTTCTAGGAATTTGTCCATTTGATCTACTTTATCTTAATTTATTTTCGAGGCATGTTCACCATATTCCATCTTCATTCCCTTTTATCTCCAAATATCTCCCCTTTTCATGTCTGGTTTTAGTAATTTAAGTTTTCTGTCTTTGTTCTTTGGTAAGTCTCACAAATATGTGCTAATTCTGATGGCCATTTAAAATGTTTCTTATTATAAATTGATAATTTATAATTCTCTGTGGTTTATAAGCTATAAAGTGATATTATGATTGATGAATATAACGTAGAATAACGAAGCCAAGTAACATTATCCCTTACCTCAGACCAAAGACTTTCATGTTAAAATACTTTAAAATTTACCATCTTAGAAGTATGTGTGTATATATGTGTATATATTCACATGTATACATGTATGTATGTGTAAAGGTTGAAGATGGATCTTCTTTAATTACTTTTCATTTTATTTTTTTGAGGCAGGGTCTCTCACTGAACTTGCCCCTCACAGAGTTCTCTAGAATGGCTTGCTAGTGAGTCTAGGAATCCTCTTTCTCGGCCTCCACAGACACAGACCACCTGACCAGAGATGCTCACCCAGAGGCAGACTACTTGGCTTTTACAGAGTAGGGAACTTGATTCTGGGCATTGAGGCCAGATCCCTTTAGTTGTATGGCAAGAACTTGCCATCAGAGCCATCTCCCCTGTGCCTATCTCAGCGATTCTAAAGTTTACTATATTTAATTGTCCACCATATTTATCACATTGTGTAGATACCTGGGCCGTCACCTCCCCATTGTATTTCGTTTCTTCTATTGTTTATTATTTATTATTATTATTATTATTATTATTATTATTATTATTATTATTAATTATTCACCAATTTCCCCCATGTGCATTATGTAGATTTATGTTTAATCTTTCCTATTTTCTTCCTTTCTACATTCTGTGATTTATTTTGCTTTATTTTTCTTGGATCTTTGGCAGTACTTCCTGAGGGAGCTAAAGCTAAAAGGTAATCTTAGTGACTTGAGGTCTTTCTCATTATAGAGAGCATACATATTCTGCTAATCAATGGTTTTCCTATATCCTGAGCGATATGATATCTTACATAATCTTTTGTACTCATCCCAAAATACTTCCAAATTTCTTTGTGACTCATCTGATACATTGATTACTTCAGATGATTTTTTTTTTAATTTGCATATATTTGTGAGATTTCTAAATTTATTTTTTTTGTGTGTGTAAAATAAAACCATAAATTTAATGCAATCTAATAAAATCAATAAAATATGGTTCAATATGCATGTGTTTTATTAATAATTTAACATTAGCACAAAATTATGTATTGGAAATTATCAAAATACAAAAGGCAGCAACTCCCTTACAGAGGTGCTAAGAAGTCCATTGATGTGTGATTGGTTCCCTTCTTCATTTAGCCCTTTCTTCTAACTTTAGTCATTTGCAGCTAATTCCATCTCTTATGAAACAAAACTTTGTCACTGACTTGCACTTTTGGTTAAGAAAAAAGCAACAGGCTTGTCTAAAGGACACCAATAAATGAATAAATGCCACCTTCTGTAGAATGATGCACTGCCATTGTAATGGGAGTACATTTTTTCCTTATTTATTTATTTATTTATTTATTTATTTATTATTAGAGCATTTCTTCATTTACATCTCAAGTGTTATCCCATAAGTCCCCTATACCCTACCCCCACCCTGATCCCCTACCCACCCACTCCCACTACTTGGCCCTGGCATTCCCCTGTACTGAGGCCTATAAACATTGCTAGACCAAGGGCCTTTCTTCCCCAATAATGGCCAACTAGGCCATCTTCTAATACATATGCAGCTAGAGACCTGAGCTCTGGGAGTTCTGATTAGTTCATATTGTTGTTCCATCCATAGGGTTGCAGACCCCTACAGCTCTTGGGTACTCTCTCTAGCTCCTACATTGGGCACCCTGTGTTCTGCCCTATAGATGATTGTGAGCATCCACTTCTGTATTTGTCAGGGACTGTCAAAGCCTCACAGGAGACAGCTATATCAGGGTCCTTTCAGCAATATCCTGCTGGTGTATGCAGTAGTGTCTGCATTTGGTGGCTGATTATGTGGTGGACCACCGGGTGGGGCAATCTCGGGATGGTCCATCCTTTCATTTTAGCTCCAAACTTTGTCTCTGCACCTCCTTCCATGTATATTTTAATCCCTATTATAGGGAGGAATGAAGTATCCACGAGTTGCTCTTGATTTTCTTGTGTTTTGGAAATTGTATCTTGAGTACTCTGGGTTTCTGGGCTAATATCCGCTTATCAGTGAGTGCATATTAAGTGACTTCTTTTGTGATTGGGTTACTTCATTCAGGATGATATCCTCCAGATATATCCATTTGCTCAAGAATTTCATAAATTCATTGTTTTTAATAGCAGAGTAGTACTCTATTGTGTAAATGTACCACATTTCTGTATCCATTCCTCTGTTGAAGGACATCTGGGTTCTTTCCAGCTTCTGGCTAATATAAATAAGGCTGCTATGAACATAGTGGAGCATGTCTCCTTGTTACCTGTTGGAATATCTTCTGGATATATGCCCAGTAGAGGTATTGCTGGATCTTCCGATAGTTCTATGTCCAGTTTTCTGAGAAATCTAAATTTTTTTTTGTTCTGGATTCTGTGCTCATAACTTGTGTGGTTAGAGAACAGATCTGAATTATATATATATATATATATATATATATATATATATATATATATATATATATATAACTTTATACATGTTTGTTAGACTTAGTTTGCTTAGGGAAATGTTAGAATTTCATATCCCCTGCCTGATCTGCCTAGTACATCTGTCCATTATTGGGTCTGTGAAACTGAGGTTCCAACCTGACCCTTGATCCACTTATTCAACTCTTCAACATTGTCACCATTGGCTTCATTACTTTTGGTGCCTTGATTTTGATGAATCAATTAATTATTGCCACATTTTTCTTCTTAATTTTTAATCATCCCGTAATATATAACTTAAGCTGTTGCAATGTTGTTTTGTTTTGTTTGTTTGTTTATCTTCACTTAGTTTACCTCATTACTTTTAAGACTTGATCCAAGCTCATAAAGACCATGGTTTGCTAATAACTGCTTCATGATGCTTCAAAGGTGAGGTTTTGGGGGGATAGGGGGAGAAAAGGGTTTATTTGGCTTACACTTCCAGATCATAGTCTAACATTGGAGGAAGTCAGGACAAGAACTCAAGCAGGGTTGGAACTGGATGTAAGAACTGATGCAGAGGCCATGAAGGCATGAAGAGCTGCTCATTGGCTTGCTTCTCATGGCTTGTTTAGCCTGCTTTGTGTGTGTGTGTGTGTGTGTGTGTGTGTGTGTGTGTGTGTATTTTCTTTATATTTCAAATGTTATCCCATTTCCAGATATCCAGATCTTTCCTCCGGAAACCCTCTATCCCATCCCCCCTCCCCTGCCTCTATGGGGGTGTTCCCCCACCCACCTACCCACTCCCACCTTCCCACTCCGGCATTCCCTTACTCTGGGTCTTANTTATCCAGAAAGTTCCCTATATCCTCCCCGCTCCCGGCCCTGCTCCCCTACCCACCCGCTCCCACCCCTTGGCCCCGGCGTTCCCCTGTATTGGGGCATATAAAGTCTGCATAACCAAGGGGCCTCTCTTCCCACTGATGGCCAACTAGGCCATCCTCTTCTATATATGCAGCTAGAGACACGAGCCCAGGGGGTACTATCAATTTTATTGGAGTTTAAGCAAAAGTCTGACTACTTTACCTGCAAGTTTCACTTTTGCTGTTTTTTGTTTGTTTGTTTTCGGCTTTCAATAATTCTTGTAAGTCTTTTTACTTTTAAAAATATTCTGGTTTTTGCTCAGATATTTTTTCTGCTGTTTCATTTCTAGTTTCTAATTTATGTAACCACTAGAACTCTATGTCTAGTGGTGGGCTTAATGATGCTTCACGTTTTTGTTAAGCCCCCATTTTATTCTTTATCCTTGGCTGGGTGATATCCCTTGATCTTTTTACAAATTCGCCAGTTTTTTTCTTCAGAGAACCCAGATCTACTGCTGATTTTCTTTGGAACATTTTTCAACATTTATTTGAAATATTAGACTTTCCTTCCCAGAGTTTTTGTATTGTTCTGTAAATCCTCCCTGTTTGAGCTCTTTGTATTTTAACTCTGGGACCTGGC
Source organism: Mus minutoides (assembly GCA_902729485.2). Taxonomy (NCBI): domain Eukaryota; kingdom Metazoa; phylum Chordata; class Mammalia; order Rodentia; family Muridae; genus Mus; species Mus minutoides. Next base: position 7,374 of record CACVCL010032533.1, on the reverse strand, counting down.
CATACTCAAGGTCTGTTTTGCCTATACTTTCTATTTTCCAATGTCTGGGACATCATTTTCTGTCACTTTTCAGGACTTGTAACAGCTAGTACACCCAGCAAATAAGGTACCCGTCCCACTCTTGGCCTGGATTTTCAGTTTTAAAAGAGCAATTTGCACATATTATTTTAATGAAGTCTATTTTCCTCTTGCAAGATGAAGCATGTTATAGTACATCTAAGGGAGCACTGGTTTGGACCTGTGTAGATTAATCCAGGGATTATTGTGCGGTTAAACACGGCCATCTCTGTCATTCATCAACATTCACTGTTTATTCTACTAACTGTGAGTGAACATTTTTGTTTCCAACTACACCTGGCAGAGACTCATCTATCCAATGTGACCTCCTAGAGAGGGTCCTTTCAGGTCAGTCAGGTTTATTGCTACTCTAGAAAGGTCCCTCTGAGTTCTTTTTAGAAAAATAAACACCTTACAGCTTAATGTAAATCTCCATAGGATGTAGTGTCTATCTGGGGGGGGGGGATCAGGTAATGCCTACTCAGTTACTCTGCATCACAAAGAACAACAATTTACCCCAAGTGACTCTACTCCATTTCTTAAAGCAGCACTTGGACATTTTTGAACAGAAACACAAAGGCAAAATGACTGCATCTTCTTTATACAAGTCAACAACCACCATATGTTCAGCACATACCCTGAGGCACAAGCTGGTAAGTTATTTATTTATGCAAATAAAATATTGTCACTTATAAACTTTATAAATTAAGCAAGAAACACATGGAAACAGGAGCTTATCAAAACTGAATTAGAAAAACCAGACCCGTGAACTAACTGACAGAAGATCAAAGACTGGGCAATGACCTCAAAGGACATCTAGCCCTAGCATGGAAAGGAACCCATTGGCCCATAATGAGAACACTGTCCCCAAGCTTTCTAGTGCACACATTACAGGATTGACAGGTGACAAACTCTTTGATTTTCCCACTGGAACAAACATTATTCTGGAGCTCCTGACTGCAGCTTGAACCAGCTCTGCACTCTGACAGCTCCACAGGAGAACAGCTCTCTGCCAGACTCATCCTGATACAGGACCACCTGGGCTGACTCCCTTTGCCTCTGTATGACTCTCTGCCTTTTCCTTCTGGGTGACTCCTGTGATCACTTATCACTGCCACAACTTTAACTCTTTCTTTGCAACATTGCTAGAAGTAATTAAGATTAAAAAAAAAAGTAAGTCTGTTTGCTGGTGGCCACAAATATCTAGTAGAATAAGGGGTATCCAGCTAGGGAGATGGCTTAGCACTTGCCACCAAGCTTGATGACCTGAGTTCAGCCCCCGGAACCCACATGGTAGGAGACAAAACACTCTTACAAGTTGTCCTTCCTCCATTGTGGATTTGCTTGTACACATTCAGAAGTGTGAGTATCTGCTATTGTTCAAGAGCTTTGCTAACTTTAGGAGGTGCTAAGGTGTGTGGGTGTGTGCATGGCGGGGATCAGGGGGCATAATTGTTCTGGAAATTCTAACTCAGCAGGTGATTTCTGAACCCGTATTTCACTGGGTCAGAGAAGCCTCACAGAGAAGATTGTGTACATTTTGTATAATCATACCAAGGAGTCCTTATTATCCCTGAGAAGAGTGACTTACATGGGAGGCACTTAAGAGAGAAATTGGAGAGGGAAGGGAAGGCAGCAGAAGTGAGCACAGCTTCCCAGGTTGGAGGAGGAAGACACTGAAGCAGATGATGTAAGGATCCTTTGTTGGGAATATTCCATCCCACATTGCTGCTGCTCCAGCTGCTAGGTGCCTCTCTTTCTCACTAGTGTGATGTAATGTCCTTCTTAGCTGCAACTCTGGTGTTAAACATATTCCTCTCAGCTGTTAGATTTAAAAAACTCTCTGCTCAGTGAGACCGCCAAACACATTTTCGTGTGTCTGAGATGTATGACATCCTCTGAACCCTGGCATTATGTGATAAAATGTTTAATGGGATTTTTTTCTTCTTGAAGTTATTTTGTCACATGCTAGCCACTATCAAAATACAGCAAGCTCTGTGGAGGGGCTACTTTTGCTACCAGCAAGATAATTTGGGGATTTGCAATAGATGGAATTACATATTCTGGTGGGGCAGGAAATGGAAATGAAGATCAGGGTCCTAAAGTCCAGCTCCTGAAATGATGACTGGGACTAAGCATAGGTTTATCAGAGGTAGAGGGCTCTGCAGAGCCCTTCACTACCCCTCAACACCAGACTACAGAAACAATGCCAGACTTCAAGTAAACAATCAGCAATCATGAAGGAGGCAGGCTTGCTACTCCAAGCTAGAGAAGAGTAACACTCCTTAAACATGGTTCAGATGAATGGCAAGCTTAATCATCTTGCGATATGCACTTTGGGGAGGTCACCCACAATTTTGGTCCTGCCATCCATAAATGCAAATGGGCATGCTGTGTTATGAGGTAATTATGAAGATGAATGTTACAAATCGCAAGTGCCTATGAAAGATCAAGTTATTGTTACTTTAATACCTGTGATAAATCTGTTTTAGAGTTTAAAGGATTATTCCTGGTGCCTGTGTTTTTACAATCTCCTAACCTAATTCCTACTTGACAGAGCTCTGATATCTGCTTTAACAACGGGGCATGCACAATAGGTTAGGAAAAGTGTTTAACATAGGGCGAACAAAAAGGATCAAAGCAATGAATAATGGCCTTTAGATAATGAAATAATGTTAAAACCAGAGTGTGAAGTTTGAGACTCTGCCTTAAACACATTCCAGCATGAATTATAATGCAGGGAAAGAGCGATAACAGGCGTCTCTAACAAGACCAGCCACATCACACGCATGTAGCCACACATACACAGCTTCACCAACACCATTTGCAGTCACAAAAGAGAAGGAAGGCTGTTTAAACACAAACTATGGAACACAAGCAGACAGACAGAAAATTTCCAGAATATTGCAGGGGATCCACAAATATTCAAGGCTTTCTCTTCTGTAGGGAGCCTAGCTGCCACTCCTTGAAGATGGCGCGGACTGCCTCGGCCTTATCAAACTTGCTGGCATAAATAACTCCTAATATGGCATTAGGCTGTCTTGACAGTGACATGATCCTAAGCCCGAGAATATGATGCTAAAGCCCGAGATTTCTTGGCATATGAGCAGGAGCTACGTGGCATTCTGTGAGTGGCCAGGATAGGGTTTAATTGGTTGCTTCCGGTGGGGTTCGGGGCCATTCACCATTAAGCTTAAGCTGTAACTGCATGCATCAAGGACTGAGTAAACTGACTTGAGATGGAACCTGTTTGATCTGTGTCTTCTTCCTGCTGGTCGGGGCGGGGCGAGGATCACTCTTCAGTGCTAAATCTTCTGTGGTTAAAGATGGTAGCGGTATCCCATCAACAGGATGGATTTTAAAAGTTAATTATGTATGTATCTGTGTGTCTGTTTTTATGGTGTGTGTGTGTGTGTGTGTGTGTGTGTGTGTGTGTGTGTGTATCTGTGTGAGGTGAGTACACAAGAGTGTAGGTGCCCACAGAGGCCAGCAGAAGACAACAGCTTGAGCCTCTAAAGCTGGAGTTACAGGAAGTTGTGAGCCACTCAGCAGAGGTGGAGGGGAACAACTCTGGTCCTCTGTAAGAGCAGGGAGCACTCTTAGTGGCTGAGCCATCTCTCCAGCCCTACATGGCTTTTTAAAGAACAGCGTGGGCCAGAGTCATATTTTCTAGGGTTTTTTTTCCATGTTTTATATACTACCTTGGTTTGAGGTGAAGAGACATCATGACCACCTCAACTCTTATAAAACAAAACATCTAATTGGGACTGACTTACAATTCCAGTGGGTCAGTCCATTATCATCATGGCAGGAAGCGTGGTAGACATGGTGCTCGAGGAGCCAAGAGTTCTACATTGTGATCCTCAGGCAGCCANTCTCTCTCTCTCTCTCTCTCTCTCTCTCTCTCTCTCTTTCTTTCTTTTTTTTTTTTTTTCGAGACAGGGTTTCTCTGTATAACCCTGGCTGTCCTGGAGCTCACTTTGTAGACCAGGCAGGCCTCGAACTCAGAAATCCACCTGCCTCTGCCTCCTGAGTGCTGGGATTAAAGGCGTGCACCACCACGCCCGGCTTCTTTCTTTCTTTCTTTCTTTCTTTCTTTCTTTCTTTCTTTCTTTCTTCCTTTCTTCCTTTCTTCCTTTCTTCCTTTCTTCCTTCTTTCCTTCCTCCCTCCCTCCCTCTCTCTCTCTCTCTCTCTCTCTCTTTCTTTCTTTCTTTCTTTCTTTCTTTCTTTCTTTCTTTCTTTCCTTTCTTCTATAAATTGGATATTTTGGATATTTTCTTTAATTACATTTCAAATGCTATCCCCTTTCCTGGTTTCCCTCCCTCCCAGAAACACCCTATCCCATCCTCCCTGAGTACCCAGCTATACCACTCCTGGGCATACACCGAGAAGATGCTCCAACATGTAATAAGGACACATGATCCACTATGTTCATAGCAGCCTTATTTATAATAGTCAGGACCTGGAAAGAACCCATATGACCTTCAACAGAGGACTGGATACAGAAAATGTGGTACATTTACTCAATGGAGTACTACATAGTTATTAAAAATAATGAATTCATGAAATTCTTAGACAAGTGGATAGAACTAGAAAATCCTGAGTGAGGTAACCCAATTGCAAAAGAACATGCATGGTATGCACTCACTGATAAGTGGATATTAGCCCAGAAGCTCCAAATAACTAGGGTACAATTCACAGACTACATGAAGCTCAGAAACAAGGAAGACCGAAGTGTGGGTACTTGAGCCCTTCTTAGAAGGAGAACAAAATACTCACAGGAGCAAATATGGAGATAGAGTGTAGAACAGAGACTGAAGGATAGACCACCCAGAGACTGTCCTATCTGGGGATTCATCCCACATACAGTTACCAAACCCAGACACTATTGTGGATGCCAAAAAGTGCATGCTGAACAGAGCCTGACACTCTAAGCAGCATTGTCTGGAGTCATCACTTAAGTCTCTTGCTGTCTTGGCTTTCCTCTCTTCTGTCTGGTGAGCTGGAGCAATGAACCCTGGAGCCATAGTACTCTCTGTGTGCAGTGCCTAGCGAACTCTTTCCTGTGAGTGCGTCTCCTACTTGCTTCCCGCAGTAAGCTGAGGCAAGCACAAGGGCTGTGGGGTGTTTCTACTAACGAGCCATTATTGCTCTTGATTGAAATCTGAAGCATAATGGAGGCTTTTTTTTTTTTTTAATTATTTTTGGCTGCATGAACCCTGAGTGGATTGTCCATCACAAACTGTGAAGTTGGAGGGGGCAGATGTGAATTTTACAAGTAGACTTTCTTTCTTTCTTTCTTTCTTTCTTTCTTTCTTTCTTTCTTTCTTTCTTTCTTTCTTTCTTTTTTTGAATCAATTAGTTTTTTATTAGACGTTTTCTTAATTTACATTTCAAATGTTATCCCGAAAGTTCCCCACTCCCCCCGCCCTGTACCCCTGCCCACCCCTCCCACTTCTTAGACTTGGCCTTCCCCTGTATTGGGGTATATAAAGATTACAATACCAAAGGGCCTCTCTACCCAATGATGGCCGACTAGGCCATCTTCTGCTACATGTTCTAGGGGTTCTGGTTAGTTCATATTGTTGTTCCTCTTCTAGGGTTGCAGACCCCTTCAGCTCCTGGGGTTCTATCTCTAGCTTCTCCATTGTGGGCCCTGTGTTCCATCATATAGATGATTATGAGCATCCACTTCTGTACGAGACAGCTGTATCAGGTTCCCTTAAGTAGGCACTAGCTGTCCTATGCAATAGTGTCCGAGTTTAATAATTAGTTGTGATAATATTTGCCATATTTGGAATATTTAATTCATAATATTGAGCATACTGATATTCTCACATATTTCTCATGGTTGAGTTTTGTTTCCCCCACTCTGTAGACACTTTAGTCTATTTTCTATGGAGTTCCTTTTAGTTCTACAAATGTTCTTCCAAATCCAATCTGTTGCTACACTCACCTAATGTATTCTTATTTTCCAATGCTGTATTTTTTCAGAATTTTAGCTTTCATTTAATTATTGAGTTTTATAGTCTTTTTTGGTTATTAGTCATACTGCCCATCTCTCTTTCATATGCACATCTTCCATCATATTTTAGATCCTATACATGACAAGAATTACATATTCTTCTATAAACTCTTAATTTAATTTTTAGGTTGGCCTCATGGCAGACCACTCTGATGGCAAGCAACCTTTATTTTAGACTTTCCTAGAACAGGCTTGGCTACACCCAAGCTTGACTCTTGCTGGGATGTGGCCCTTACTCTTAGATGCAATTTTTAACTTTTGGGCTTTGCCTTAATGTGTTGGTCCCAATTGGGGTCTGAATGGTCCCAATGTTTGTCTAAGGTGGAGTGTGTCTTGAACTCTTCCTCCAGCCCTTCTCTACCTTCTTTGTTTAGATGAGCGCAGAAGTTAACCACAGAGCAGAAGTATAGTTCTTGCAGCCTCCCTTGGGGCTTTCTCTTCTCTTTTCGTTACCTCCCATCACTAGCAATTACCCCCATGAGTTGGAGTACAATTCTGCCATCAGACTTCTGCTCTGTTTAACTTCTTTTTTTTTTCTCCCCAGTGTGGATATTAGAAAATGCTCCAGAGATAAAAGAAAATGAACTTGCTGCTTATTTATTTAACTCTCTTCTATCTGGAACCTTTAATGCAACATCATTTGCCTTAATGCTTATAAACTTTTCACTGTATGCACTGTAGGAATGTGTACACCAGCTACCTGTACAGAGATCTTAGCTGATATTGAAAGCCAGGAGATTGGAGGTGATTCTCAAAAGAGCGTGCTGAAATACAGAGCAGAGAAACACATGACAGAGCCTTGGGGTTTGCTTTTCTGAAGAGCAGAAGGGCAAGGGGAGGGCTTATCTAAAGAAATTGAAGAGAGATTAACAGGGGGATAAAGGAGAAGAGAGATATGTTCTAGAAGACAAGGGTCCATCCAGTCAAAGACATTACTTGCAGCTTCAAATGCTGCTGCTAGGTCAATGAAACATAAGAATTGAGAACTAGGTATTTAATTGAACAACCAGACTCCACCACTGCGAGTTAGCCTCTGAGTCCGAGTTTGGAGACAGCAGGCCATGTTTGTTTTTCAGCGAAGGCCTCTTTTTCTCTTATCTGAAGTTTCAGAAATGGAAAGTGCTCATGTTGGCACTGAAGTCAGCAATGGTAGAATATTACTACTATATTCAGTTGCTGCATCTCTGTTGCTGTAGTCGTTTCTTTCCCTCACTTTTCTCCAGCTTCATTTCCCAACAATCCCTAAGGCAGATTTAAAATAAGCACATGAGGTTTGGATACATTTTGCTTT
>CACVCL010032532.1:0-15711 GCA_902729485.2 Mus minutoides | reverse complement strand
GGCTGTGGTCTGGCATCCTGCCAGCGATCTGTCCTCTGCGGCTGCTTTCAGGTTTCCATGTAGAGTCAGCACAGGCGCGGTTGCCCTGAGATTCTTGGACAGCCTGCAGCCAGCCTGCCGTCAGCATCCCAGACCTTTCAACGGGTCCGTTCGGTGCTTTATCCACAGAGCCAGGGCCCTGTAGAATGTTTCTAGGTTTCCTAAGCGAGCAACATGCAGGCTCTTTAGCGCTTCCGAATCAAGCGAGACGGGTCTGGGGAGAGAGGAGATCCATGTCTTATACCCGGCTGCTGGAGGAAGCCTTGAGCTTCCAACGTTAGTTTATACATTCTTGGAATTTCTTTACCGGTTGGTGGGGTATCCCTTCTTTTTCAAACTTGCTTGAAGATTATTCGTTTTTGCACCTATTGAAGACATTTGTTCCTTAAAAAAATTTTTATTTGGGGGCTGGGGCTATAGCTCAGTTGGTAGAATACTTGTCTAGCACACACAAAGCCCCAAGTTCTACCCACAGCTTGGCATAAAACCAGGTAGGGTCCCAGCACTGACCAGGAGTTCAAGGTCATTCTTGGTTATAGAGCAGAGTCAAAGCCATCTTGGGTTGCTTGAGACCCTCAAAAAGTTACAGATTGTGTGATGGCTTAGATGGTTATAGATCTGCCAGTGTGGACCTAATACCTAATATCAGTGAGAAGCCCTAGGATTCTTTTTTCCTTTTTCAAGACAGAAATTTTCTATGTAGCCCTTACTGCCCTGGAACTCACTCTGTAGACCAGGCTGGCCTTGAACTCAGAAATCCACCTGTCTCTGCCTCCCGAGTGCTGGGATTAAAGGCATGCACCACCATGCCCGGCGGGATTGAACTCTTAAAGGAGGAGACAAGAAGGTACATCCTGTTTCTTTACCAGAAAGCTTATGTTTAGATAACAATCTTTTCTGTATGTTCTTTTAATGATTTACTTTCATCTTTATTATTTTTAACTATATGTGTGTATGCATGTGTAGGGCCCTGTACTGGCTAGGTTTGTGTCAACTTGACACAGCTGGAATTATCACAGAGAAAGGAGTTTCAGTCAGGGAAATGCCTCCATGAGATCTAGCTGTGAGGCATTTTCTCAATTAGTGATCAAGGGCCCCTTGTGGGTGGGACCATCTCTGGGCTGGCAGTCTTGGGTTCTATAAGAGAGCAGCGACTCGTTCGGTTCCCTTCGTTCGGTCATTTCTTGTAGGGAGGTACCGAAGACGTAGTCGAGGACGAACTCAAGGTCAGGAGACTTCCTTTGGTGATGAACAGCAGTATGGAAGTGTAAGCCAAATAAACCCTTTCCTCCCCAACTTGCTTCTTGGTCATGATGTTTGTGCAGGAATAGAAACCCTGACTAAGACAGGCCCTAAGAATCCAAAAGATAGTGTCAATTCCTATTGTAGCTGGAGTCACAGGCATTTGCCAGCCACCTGTCATGGGTACTGAGAACCAAACATGGGCTTTTACAGGAACAGCAAGTGCTCTTAACCTCTGAGCCACCTCCCCAGCCCCAATCATAAATGATTTTCAAGCTTACTAAATGTTTAACGAACTACCTAGTATAACTGAAGTTTTTAGGGCAAAATCCTGAGCTCCAGTGCTGCAGGTTAGACCTGGCCTTTCCTTCTCAAAATACCACTTAAAGAGACAAACAGTCCTAAAAAGCAGAGAGATTTATTCATTGTGGCCACACTGGGAAGGGGAATAAAGAGGATGCCAGGTCCATCTTTGGGGTTGTGACACAGGTCTAGATTTAAACAGAAGGAGAATCAGAGTAGGCCCAGGATGTTTGCACGGTGAAATATCCCAGGGAAGGTGCATTCCCCAACACCATGTCCTCGGCTCTGGTCCTGCAAGGTGGTCTGAAGACGTCTGTATTGCTGTCCTCACTTGAGGGTTCCAGCTGCTTCCATAAAGATGACACTCCAGGGTCCTCCTCATTGATAACTGTGCCCATATTGGGTGCCTGTCTCTTGTGGCAAATATTATTTGGGAGTTTCTACCCTACCTATCTCAAAAGATATAGAACATTTATATTTACAATAAGTCTTAAAGTATTGGAGCTGAACAGATAGTAATCCTCTGTTATTTTTCCCTACTTCTCTGTCAATAATCCCAAGATATCACTTGCTGTGTTTTGCCTGGACTTCTCCTCCACCAACAGGCCAGCCCTCATGGCCATGTGCTCACAATCTATCTACCCCATGACACCTTCTTCCTTCTTCCTTTCCCTCTCCTCATGGTCCCTGCTTTAGACCCGGGAACCGAAGTCCTGCTTACTTCTTTTCTGCCCAGTTACATGTTGTAGGTATCTTTATTCAATGAATAGTTTTAAATTAAGAAGCAAGGTTTGCACAACAAAAGCTGGCATATGTGAGAATTCACTCATCTTGAGGCAACTAGACCATGGGATACAGAATTTAGCATTACGAGACATAGCAACAGACCAGACCTCAACTTCTGTCCCTTAAGGGTTTAGTCTTTCTGGAGTCTGAGCTGACTCCAGGTTTAGGAGGACAACTTGCATCTGTGTCTTCAAAGGAGAGCAAATGAGGTGGGCAGAGACTTCTTGAATGACTGACATACCAGCCTGAAGAGGTGAGTGGGTGACCCCAAGAAAAGGAGTCAGACACAAAAGAAAGGCAGAGAGGCCCAACTTTGAGTTACTCTGTGGTCCCAAGTAATTCAACTTTTTTCTTTCTTTCTTTCTTTCTTTCTTTCTTTCTTTCTTTCTTTCTTTCTTTCTTTCTTTCTCTCTCTCTCTCTTTCTCTCTCTCCTTTTCCTTCCTTCCTTCCTTCCTTCCTTCCTTCCTTCCTTCCTTCCTTCCTTCCTTCCTTCCTTCCTTTCTTTCTTGGCAAGGTTTCTCTGTGTAGCCCTGGCTGTCCTAGAACTTACACTGTAGATCAGGCTGGCCTTGAACTCACAGAGATCTGCCTGCCTCTGTCTCCCAAGTACTGGGCTTAAAGGCATGCACTACCACTGCCAGCCAACTTTATCGAAAGAAGCTTCTAAGTGTCTGATTTATCTTGTCCACCCTGAGCCAGAAGATATCGTTAGTTCCCTTCCCACCTTCCAATGCATTCGAATTACATAGTAGAGTGTGGTGACTTCCTAGAAGAAACCTGGGGCAGAGGGAGGCAAGGTGACAGGCATGGAGAAGTCAGTGGATCTCTCTACTCGTACTGGCCTCTGTTCCAAAGAGTGTGTGGAAGTTCCATCCCATGGTGGATGTTCCTGACTGCAAGACCTAAGAGGATCTGAAATAATGAAGAAAGTCAGCGTCACCACCTTCTGTTATAGAACTCAAGTTTGTTGCTCACCACTGAAGAAGGTAATAACTCAGGGCAAGTTGTTGGAACAAGGAAAAAGATTTGAAAAGCCAGTCAACTTAAAGATGAGAGACTACCTTAGGTTCAGCTGAGAAGGGAGTCTCAAGTGAGAAAGTGCTAAGATCAGATTGGCCTGTGGCTATGTCTATGGTTAGACCATTTTGATTGTTAATTTATGCGGGAGGGCACAGACCACTACAGGAGGTACCATTCCCTAGGCAGGTAGTCCTAGGCTGAATAAGAAAAATAGCTAAGTATGAGCCTGAGTGAGTCAGCAAACCCTGTTCTCCTGGGATTCCTGTTTGAGCTTCTGCNTGCTAAGATCAGATTGGCCTGTGGCTATGTCTATGGTTAGACCATTTTGATTGTTAATTTATGCGGGAGGGCACAGACCACTACAGGAGGTACCATTCCCTAGGCAGGTAGTCCTAGGCTGAATAAGAAAAATAGCTAAGTATGAGCCTGAGTGAGTCAGCAAACCCTGTTCTCCTGGGATTCCTGTTTGAGCTTCTGCCTGTATTTCCTTCAATGATGAACTGTGACCTGGAAATGTAACCAAAATAAGCCCTTTTCCCACCCTAAGTCAGGATTTGTTTGTTTGTTTGTTTTTTGTTTTATCCACAGTAGCAAAATTAAACTAGAACTGGGACTATGATCAACCTGATTCACCCAGAAACCCCAAGGGGCGCAGCAGGAGTTGTGTTGATGGGCAGGAAGTAGTGAATGACTGGAGACTCACTCCCAGGCACTTGGCTAAGGCGCAATACTGCCTTTGTTATCACTTTTGTGTCTTCAGTCTTGAACAGGTAAATCACAGAGCTAGGCAGAAATCTAACCCTGAAGTTGAGGTAGCAAAGGAGACAGGCACTTTATGCAGGCAGAGGTGCAGGGCCTTTCTACCTATGTTAAGTCCCCTTCTGACAGCTGCAAGACTATGGGGAAGAGTCAGCACTTTCAACAAAGCTAGCCTTTGGGTCTTAGAAAACAAGGGCAGATGAATGCCAGCCAAAAGCCTTATTATCTGCAGCAGGACTAGCAGGAAGTAGATACCAGCTGCACACCCTCCAGAATAAGCATTTTTTAACGTCAGGAGAGGTTGGCGGGATTGAAATTTCCCTTGGGTGAACTTTACCACAGATACATTGTAGTGGCGAGTTTGTCCTACAGTGCTTTGTGTTTCTGGCAGGTCCCACGCTTCCAGCCAGGAACTCTTTGGATCTGCAAATGAAAAACACACACATTAGCTTATTTTTAGTATTCTGTCTAGCTCAGTGGTTGGGCACTTCTAATCCTCTGCCTGCTACCCTAGGCCCAATCGGGGAAGTGACACTTACCTGAAATCTCACATGGCTAATTGGCAGCTGCAGCTCCTATGTCCATCCCGATCTCTTTCCCAAGTCATATCAATTCCTCTCTCCCTCCTGCATCACAGCCGATGCAACTCTAAGGGTCCTGCCCCGTCTCCCTTCTCCCAGCCGTTGGCTGCTGGCATCTTTATTGATTGATCAAAACCCAACTGGGGACAAGGACCATTAGTGTTTGGACACGCAGATTCTCTATTGAATCAAAGCAAACCAATCTCCAACAACAGGACTCTCAGAGTTCCTGGGGTCACCTGCATGGAATGTTTCCCAGGTGTCTTTTGGTCTGTGTATCAGTTGTTTTTCTCATTGCTGAGACAAAATTGCCGACAAAAGCAACTCAAGGAAGAAAAGAAGGAAGGGTGTGTTGTAGCTCACAGTTTGAGGGTACCATATATCATGGTGAACAAAGTGTGGTAGCAGGAGCATGTGACGTCTGGTCATGTTATATCTGCAGCCAGGAAGAAGAGATATTGATGCTGGCGCTCAGCTTGCTGTCCCCTTTTTACTCAGTTCAGTCCCCCAATGGTGCCACATATGTTGAGGGCGGGGCATTCCACTTAATTAACCCGATCTAGAAACTGTAGGCTTAGATTTCTCAAAACCTACTTTTATTAAGTGTTCTCAAATGTGAGAAATGTCCAAAGGTAGGGGAGAAAAGATGATAAATAGGACCAGGGGATGCAGACCTGTTTAGAAATAGTTCTTTGGGGGTGATTCCAATCTCCATTTGTAGGGATACCAGCAGTTCAGTTTAGTAGTGTCGGTATATCAAACAAGAATCAGCAGTGGTGGCATGATCCAGCAGAAACCTCTAGGCCTCCACTGAATCAGCAAGAGTCAGCAGGAGTGACCAGAACCAGCTGGGACACCAGGAGGAGTTCTCTGAAGTTCCTCTCTCAAAGAAGTGAAGATCAGAGAAGACCTGAGACATGGTCCTCCCATGGGTCTTGCCTCAGCAAAGCACTATGTGAGTCTGCATCACATGACACAACCAGAAACTTCCACTTCCTCACAGACATGTTCACAGGATTGCCTCTTCAGGGATTCTAGGTCCTGCTAAATTGACTGTGTTAGTTACTTTTCTGATTCCAGGATAGGCCATCACAAGCATGGTAACTAATAGAGGAATTTACTGGTTCCAAATTTTATGGTTCCAAAGCGTTTAGAGTCTATCATAGTGGAGAGGCATGGTTAGCAGTCAGGCATGGCACCTGGAGTAGAAAGCTGAGAGTTTACAGCCTCAACCATAAATATGAAGCAGTAAGAGAGGTGGGTGTGACCCTGCCTGCCTCTGGGGATTATTGGCTGATAGAGGTCCATGAGGGTAAGGATAAAGGGAACAGAAATGATAGATAAGGCTAGGGTTGGGGGATGGAGGTGGGGGAGCGGGGGTTGGGGGATGGAGGTGGGGGAGCGGGGGTTGGGGTGGGTTTTGGAAGCCCTGTGAGTACAAATGGAAATGTACGACACTGGGAACAGTTGTAGGGAGACAGATCAACTTTACCTAGACTGATTCAAGGCTTATATAATTCTGGGGATGGGGGTCAGAATATCCAGGATGGGCAAAGGTCATTGGCTGAAGGTCTATGGTACTAAAACTTCTCGTTAATGTAGAAAGGCATTCCAGAAATCTCAGGGGCTAGCTGAATGGGTTTTTATTGGGAGAAAGGAGGTTGAACTTGTAATCTAAGTAAGGCTTGCTGTTCTATAGGTAGAGGGGGGGATTTCGAACTCCCCTGTGTTATAGAGATCCTGCAACTTTGAATTGGCCTCCCACCAATGAAGGGAGGTTTCCATATTGTGCTGAACTCAAAAGGCTATCCAGACAATGGTAGACTTCCACCTTAATTACCAGGGTTTCCCCACAGGTAGGGGGAGAACTGGAAGTTGAGTGAGGCTCTAAACTCTCAAAGCCCATCCTCTGTTACATACATCCTCTTACAAGGTTGCACCACTTAAACCTCCCCAAACAGCACCACTAAGTGTTCGAATGCATGAGCCTGTGGAGGACATGTCTCATTCAAACCGCCACATTGGCAATCAATATTAGCAATCAATCTCCCCAACTTAAAAAAAACCAACCTAAAACAATCTCTTTTTGCGGAAGGTGTAGTATGTCATACAGTATATCCATTTGTCTGCACATCTTTACTTGCAAATGTTCATTACAATGAGTCCTTGGTCCGGTTTGAGGTCTCTGGCTTCTGCTACACTATCAATACTGAATCCTCACTGGTATTCCTCTTGGATATCCTGCTGTTGCCCTTTTATAGAGATACAGCTTTGTATCTGTAGGACCGGACCTTCATGCACTCCAGCAGTTCATCGGTGAGACAAATGTTGGGGGTGGGTCAACTCAAAGCCTCGGATCTGGACCTGGGTTGTAGCTAAGTTGTCAGTCCACCAATCCTCCTGCACCCACACCACCGAGATGAGCTCTCCAGCACTGGCCCAGATAGCTCACCCAGTGTGCAGCTGGTAAGAGTCAGGGCCAGCTCTTCTGCTCTCCTGTGCTGCCCAGGTGAGGTGCAGGCCCCACCAGTGATGGGCAGGGCCAGCTCTCCCTCTCTCATGACCTCCAGGCCAGAGAAGGGCCGAGTGGCACCTCTGGCTTGCTTCTGATCTTGCTATCCTTTGGAGGAGTGGGGATTAGAGATTCTAGCTTTCTAGCCTTTGAAATCCCTTTGCTGTCCCCTTTGCAAAACACCCCTCGGTGGAAATCCATCTTGGAACAGTGATTGATACAGAAGCAACTTTTGCATTTTCTTTTGAGCTGCTTTAAGATTTTCCCTGAGGAGTAGTATCTGTAGGGGTTGGACACTCTAAAAGACAGGAAAGGTGCAGAAAAGAGAGTCTTGGTATAGATGCTTGCGGAGCAAAGCAATCCTTCGGATGTTGGAGACAATTTCTGTGGCTTTCCCATGCCTGCATGTGTTGGGAATGAGAGACTCCAGCTATTCTTTGCTCTGGACCGGCCTTGTGAGGATTTGATATTGATGAGTTTGTTTTCTCAGCTGCAGGAGCACAGTCCCTGGGCTGAGCAAGGGGAGGGTCTTAAGATAATGGAGTGAGGTTGTTTTTCACAGTTCTCAAAACTGGAGTCAGAAATCAAAGTATGAGCTGGGGCCCTTCTGTCTGAGAGAGGGATCTGGATAGAGAGGCTCCTTCCCACCTCTTCTGGCTACTGCGCCAGTCTCTGCCTCTGTCCTGTCATGGTATCTTCCCTTTGTGTGTGTGTGTGTGTGTGTGTGTGTGTGTGTGTGTGTGTGTGTGTAAAATCTAATTTATCCTCCTACAAGCACAGCAGTCCTTCTCTGTGTATATGTGTATGTGTGTCTGTGTATGTAATCTAATTTTCCCTCTTACAAGCTCAGCAGTCCTTCCGTGTGTGTGTGTGTGTGTGTGTGTGTGTGTGTGTGTGTGTGTGTAATCTAATTTATCCTCCTACAAGCACAGCAGCCCTTCCGTGTGTGTTTTGTGTGTGTGTGTGTGTGTGTATGTGTAATCTAGTTTCCCCTCCTACAAGCACAGCAGTCCCTCTGTGTGTGTGTGTGTGTGTGTGTGTGTGTGTGTGTGTGTAGGTAATTTAATTTCCCCTCTTACAAGCACAGCAATTCCACTGAATGAAGGGCCCACTCTTGCCCAGTGGGAGCTCAGCTGGGCTTTCCCATGTCTGCACAATCTCTTTTTTTGCCAAGTTTCTGTTCACAGGTTCCATGTGGACACGAACTGTTGAAAGACATTTCTCAATGCACCCTGAAGAAACAGCCTGTGAAAATGGAGATGCTTCTACGCCCCACCCCACCCCCCACCTCCCAGAGTGGATGGCAGAGATCTGCTGCCCTGGATCCCTGAGTTCCAGGAGCCTGTCTGCTGTCCACCATGGGGGCCCATGTCACTCTGTGTTGCTGCTGTAAACATGCACTGACAATACAGACTCTCTGGCTCCTGCTGCTACCTTGCCACTGCGGTCCTTGATTTATTTGCACTAGTGTCTCCTGCCAGGATGGCATGGCACTGGAGAGGCTCCTCCCTCTCAGCTCTGAGATGCTTCTCAGATGCTCAGTGGCAAAACCTGTGCCCGAGGGAATGGGATCATGTGAAGCTGAGAGTGTGAGACTGTGGGTACAGATCCAGGATGAGGGGCCAGCAACATGGCTCAGGGAGTGAAGGTGATTGTTGCTAAGTTTGATGACCTGAGTTCAATTCCTGGGACCCACAAACCTGGTGCCTTACAAGGTGCCTAGCTGTGTGGGAAGAACTCCTGCCCCCTGTTCTTCAGCTGCCGGAAGAGAGTCAGAGAGACAAGGCAACCTGAAACACACTCTATCCCTCCTGGTTAGTATATAGTTGCACAGGCTAGTAAGCCATGGCTCTCCCAACGTCTTCTTCTCAGATAGTGCTCCTACTGTACTGGAGAGCCTGGGGCTGAGGTCTTGGTGACACGCTCAGTCTGTGTGAACCTTCAGCCCCACCCCTGGGTCTGAACCAACAAGTGACTCAAGTAAGTTTGGAAGGAGCAGAGGAGTGGAGTGAACGCTTTAACCAAACCCTTTTGAATAAAAGCCTCAAGATTTAAGCAGTACTGGCCAACGTGGAAAGCTTTCTTGGAAGCTGGGCTCTTGGGAGCTGAATCTTGCCTACTGGGGTCTCCAGAGATCCAGGACTTGGCATATGGCAGACACTTTTTATAAATATTTCTCCCATCCAAGTGCCAACTGGGACTGAGCCTCCTTAGTTTCTGGGGTCAGATGAGATAGAATGTGTGCCCAGTGTGCCATTGTGGTAGTGTTTCTTGGCTGAATGGTGCCTCTGGGGAGGTGCATCCCAGACCTTGAGTCTGCTCTGCTTCAGTGTGCTGTGCAGTTTCAAGCCAGCACCGTGTCTCTCTGATTTTTAGCTTCTTGGTTCATTAACTAGCAGGGTGTTGAGAGGGTCTGAGATCATGAGAGGGCAATGCTTGGCCTCATAGTGTCAGGGGCATGAGGCAATCAGTCCTTTACAGCTGCCATAGGTTTTCCAGAGGGATCCCAGGGTACCTACCTGACTCAGGCTGGCTTGGATGTCTGGAGTGGCTGTGGGCTCTGGGTGCTGATTATAAGAGATGGATATCGGCTCAAGACCCCCAAGACCAAGTTCTCAGCACAAAGGAGATGTATTTGCCCCAGAGAGACAAAGGGCGGAGAATAAGAGTCAAAGACAGGAGATGAGGGAGAAGAGGGAGGGGACAAGGGAGAGGGAGCAGGGGCCTTTGTCCCAGAGGTGAGAGGCACAGGTCTGCCTCTGGATAGAGAGAAGGCAGACGTGGCCCGTAGGCAGATGGTAGTTTATGAAGATAAAGGGGGAAACCCTGCATTAGGACGCAGTGTTTAATTTTGATTAGGCAGGTTAACTAGGTGAGCCAAAGGCTTTCGATTGCTGGACTTCAATACTTTGATAGCTGGACCTTGGTAGTCAGTCAGCCTCAGGACAAGTAGACAAATAAGGGACTAGAGCTTGGTGGCCAGCCTCAGGAATGCAAGTCAGAGGGCATGGGAGAGAAGGGCAAGGTCTGACAGAACTATGTGTGGCGTGCTCCGGCTGGCTAAAGTCCCTCCACTGACTGTCTGCAAGGGGCTCTCACAAGGGTCTGGCTGTACACATTGGTACAATTCTCCAGATTTTGACTTGCAGCCCAGGTTGGCTTGAACTTGCAATCTTCTGTTTCAGACTCCACAGCAGCGGGGTTACTGGATGTATGCCACCATGCCCAATTCCCCTGACCGCTATTACAGAGTCCTTTCAGTTCAATTGCTGGTGTTCAGGAGTGTTGTTCTGGGCCGGAATAGTGCTGAGATAAAAGGCATGAGCCACCCACTCAACGAAAAGATTTTAAACAATCTATTTATTTTAATTTTATGTGCATTGGTGTTTTGCCTGCATGCCTGTCTGTCTGGGGGTATCGGATCTTCCAGAACTGGAGTTATGGATGGTTATGAGCTGACATGTGGGTCCTGGGATTTGAACATGGTGCTGTGGAAGAACAGTCAGTGTTCTGAACCTCTGAGCCTTCTCCCTAGCCCTTGATGCCGAGAGATTTTAGACCGTCAACGTCAAGCCCAGTTTGTGGCTCACAATTAGAAACGGAAAATATGTTTTCCTCAGTGCAGTGAATGCAACATGCCAGTGCTGACTTCTCTCAGGATCCTCACAGCAAGTTGACAAAGGTGTGTGTGTGTGTGTGTGTGTGTGTGTGTGTGTGTGTGAGAGAGAGAGAGAGAGAGAGAGAGAGAGAGAGAGAGACAGACAGAGAGAGAGAGACAGATAGACAGAGAGAGAGAGAGAGGGACAGAGAGAGAGAGAGAGATAGACTGTTTCCAAGCCCAGCCTAGTCCTCACCCATGGGGGCATGTCCATGTCCAGCTGAAGAATGAGTATTGAGGAACACAAATGAATGACAGAGGCTCTCTGGTGTCTCCTCCCTGGTGTCCTCTCTCTAGAGTCCTATCTCTGGAGTCCCCTCCCTAGTGTCCCCTCCCTGGTGTCCCCTCCCTGGTGTCCCCTCCCTGGTGTCCCCTCCCTGGTGTCCCCTCCCTGGTGTCCCCTCCCTGGTGTCCCCTCCCTGGTGTCCTCTCCCTGGTGTCCTCTCTCTGGAGTCCCCTCCCTAGTGTCCCCTCCCTGGTGTCCCCTTCCTGGTGTCCCCTCCCTGGTGCTCTCTCCCTGGTGTCTCTCCCCTGGTGTTTCCCTCCCTGGTGTGTCTCTCCCTGGTGTGTCTCTCCCTGCTGGTGTGTCTCTCCCTGCTGGTGTATCTCTCCCTGGTGTGTCTCTCCCTGCTGGTGTATCTCTCCCTGGTGTGTCTCTCCCTGGAGTCCCATCCTTCCTTCCCCAGCCACAGCTGGCAGAAGCTCAGAGACTGAGTAGTGTCCACTGGCCAGCTGCACACTGACCCTTGCTCTCCTGAGTGGCCTTTCAGCCCATCTGGAAGCAGAAGGGCCTGCCCCCAGGGCCCCACGCCTCCAAAGTGGGAACAGATCTATCCAGTCACTTAGACCGTGAGAAGGCCCAGGCCCCTATCTCTCCTCAGCCTCCAAGCCAAGCAGTTCTGGGAGGGGACAGTTAATTTGAAAAATGTTTCCATGGTTGAATGGAAACTTCTGCTGGGCAAAGGGAAGAAAGGAATTGTTAACGAACTACAGAAGCCCAGGGCTTTTCATCCTCAGTTCTTGGAAGAGGCCAGACTTTTCTGGCCTGGAACAGCGTGTTCTCCCAAATAGCCCAGGCACAGCCAGCCAGGGAGCACAGGCTTTGGAAGATGACCGCAGAGTGGCCATCAACAACCATCCTGGATGTGCACATGTCGTGTCTTGTGACCCTCTTTTGTGTGCTCATTTAAAGAGGGTCCAGAAGCTGGGACTGCACTTTGGACCTGGGTCCCTGAGAATCTCTCACCACACAGGGTTTACCCTGAAAGCGAGCCTCAGACAGCTCAGAGGAACTTAGCTGTTTAGGTCAGGGATGAATGCCATAGAGGAAGAATCAGCCAGGCAGGGCCCAGTGGAGGTTCACCCTAAGTCTCTGGAGGCAACTTAAATGTCTGCATTTTCTGGAGGCCCATCTGGCTAGAGAGTTCAGGAAGTCAGAGGACCAAGTGGGGCTCAGGGATCTTCTGGGATGTGGGAAGAGGTTTACACTGTCTACTGGAGCACAGCTCATAGCCGCAGGAAGGCATACTCACACTTAAAGTTCATCTTTAAGTTAGCAATGCCAATGTTGAATAGAATGCATGGGGTGTGTGTGGG
The DNA here is from genome assembly GCA_902729485.2 of Mus minutoides. Taxonomy (NCBI): domain Eukaryota; kingdom Metazoa; phylum Chordata; class Mammalia; order Rodentia; family Muridae; genus Mus; species Mus minutoides. Next base: position 3,214 of record CACVCL010032532.1, on the reverse strand, counting down.
TGTGTGTGTATGTGTGTGTGTGGCTATGTGTGTTAGAGTATGTGTGTGTATGGCTGTGTGTGTTAGGGTATGTGTATGTATATGTATGTGTGTGTGTGTGTGTCTATGTGTGGCTCTGTGAGGCTCTATAAGTGTGTGTCTGTGTGTGTGTGTTAGTGTGTGTGTGTTAGGGTGTGTATGTGTGTGGCTGTGTGTGTGTCTGTGTGTGTGTTAGGGTGTGTATGTGTGTGGCTGTGTGTGTGTGTGTGTGGCTGTGTGCGTTAGGGTGTGTATGTGTGTGTATGTGGGGCTGTTTGTGTGAAATTAGGGATGGGGTGAAGCACTGGCTTTTGTCTTGTTTCTCCTCCTGGTGGTGACAAGATACCAGACAGAAGCAGTTTAAGGAGGAGGAGTTTGCTCTGCCTCAGAGTTTGAGGTACAGGATGTGTTGCAGGCCTTGGGTCACACTGTGAGCTCAGCCAGGAAGCAGAGCAACATGTGTGCTCATCTCATCTCTTCCTCCTTCAGTCTGAGATGCCAGCTCACAAAGGCTGCTGCTGCCTGTTAAGGGTGGGCTTTCTCACCTCAGTTAAACTTCTCTGAACACACACACACACACACACACACACACACACACAGAAACATAAACACACATACATACACACACAGCACACATCCTTTCTCCACAACTTCATACATCCTCACACACACACACACACACACACACACACACACATACACACACACACACACAGAGATACACAGACACACTCAGAGATGGTCTCCCAGGAGATTCTAAATCCTGTCAGGCTGACTATAAAAATGAATCACCACAGGCTCTCTTAGTCAGTGTACTCAGTGTTCTACTGCTGTGAAGAGACACCAAGACCATGGCGACTCTTATAAAGGAAAGCGTTTAATTGTGGATTGCTTATAGCATCAGAGGCTTAGCTTATTATTGTCAGGAGGAGGAGCATGGTGGCCCGCAGGCAGACTTGGTGCTAGAATAGTTGAGAGTTCTACATCCAGATCTGCAGGCAGCATGAAGAGAGAGAGAGTCTGGCCCTGAGTTGAGCATTTGAGACCCCAAAGCCCATCCCCAGTGACACACTTCTTCCAACAAAACCACACCTATTTCAACAAGGCCACACCTTCTAATCCCTATCAGGTAATACCACTCACAGTGACCAATCCTTTTAACATATGAGCCTATGGGGACCACTCCTATTCAAACCACCACACAAGTTTATAGCATATTTTTGAAATCATGGGGACATGACTATGAATTCTGTTTAGGAAAAGAAAGTCTCAAAAAACCCAACAAGATTACAGAGCCTGGACTGCTATTGAAGAGAGAGGCCACTCACTGATATATTCAAGGCCCAGGAAGTAAACTAAAATTGCAAGGCTCAGGAATTTCCTGAAACTTACAAGATTCACAAGGTCTCTCCCCAAGGCTATGTAAGTAGTAACAGTGGCTGAGAACAGGAGACTCTAAGAGCTTTCTGCAAGCTGCACAGGCAGCTTTAGGGATACAGCTTTTTGTGAGTCATTACCATGCTGGAGTTGACTTCTTAGTGACATAGCTGCCCTTGAATCCCCTGCTCCTGTGAGTAACCCCTCAGTAATGCCCTCGTGAGTAATCTCTCTCACACTTCTGTAAGTAACTCTAATAAATTCACTGGTTCACCGGGGTAGGTTTTAAATGGAACTGTCTCTTTGGTCTGTCTTCCATGTCCTGTCTGGGATGAATAGATATTTGTCACATCTCCCCAAGGAAAGTGATATAGCAGCTGTGAAGTGAGTCCAGGGTCAGCCTGGGATACATAACGAGACTCTCAAAAAGACAATAAAAGATGAAATGGATAAACAGGAGAGGGAGGAGCTGATAACCAAAGTATTGTGTGGGATCCTGAGATGGGATGAAATGTACAACAAGAAAACCAGTATGGGTGAGCGTCTTTATTGATAAATGAGTTAAGCTTTCTGTTCTTTCTGGTTTTCCAAACCGGCATTTTATTTCTCAAACATTCATCGAACAAAATGTCCTATTTTCACAGCAGACAAGCAGTTAGTACATCTCTCTTGGACCAAGAGCAGTATGGTCCCATTAGAAGAGCGCCTGGCTTCCATCAAACCAGAATAGCAGGGTTCAGGCGAGCCCTCACTGCGGACCTCTTGAGACAGCATCAAAATGTGGATGGAGATCCCAAACCACAGTGAACACTCTCCTATGTGATTTCCTCATAAGCTCCCAGCTTCCGTCCACAGGCCCAGAGACTCTCAGCTCCCCACATCTACTCCCCCTCCAATGACTGGGGCTCTGGGGTTCCCATCCCCCATCTGTTCCCTGTCAAGGCCTTGTCTTTCCAGCGTCTGCCTGTGTCTGCCAGGACAGCCATGAGGCTGGGGGGGGGGGCGGTTCTTTGATGCTCTGGATGTGGGGGAGAGTAGATTGAAGGTAATAGGTGTTTTTCATTTTTTTTCCTTTTCCCTTTCCTTTGCTTTTTAACAGGGTCTCTAACTTGCTTTATAGATGAGGCTGGTCTGGAGCCTCCCCCCCCCCTGCCCCGATCTTCTTGTCTCTGCCTCACAAATGCTGGATGACAAGAATGCACCACCCCTACCCAGTTTCCATTTTTTGCTTTAAATCCTGGTTGCATTGAATCTTAAACTAGAAACAGCATACTGCTCCCTGCAAGGCTGCCCCCCGAGTGCGGACCCTCCGGGTCCTTACCTCACTTGCATTTGTGATTAAAAGCATGTTGTTCTTTAAATAATTTTTTTGGTTTAGTTTTAAATTAATATTTATTCAGTTTTATCATCTTATTTTATTTTATTTTTAGATAGTAGCTCACTATGTAGCCCAGGCTGCCCTTCTAATCTCCACAATGCTATTATCTCAGCACCTCTGGTGCTAGCATACATGGAAGCACCAGGCTCAGCTTGTTTTTGTGTTTGAAGATTTGTTGTTGTTGTTGTTGTTTGATTAAAGGTCACATTAGCTGAGACTGGCCTCAAACTTACCATTTATTTTAAACTCCTGATATTTTCCCCTCTGCTCTCAAGGCCTAGAATTAGAGGTGTGAGCTGCCACACCCTGTTTAAGGTTATTTGTGTGTGTGCATGCATTTGTGAGCACAGAAGTGTCCATATGGAGGCTGGACATACAGCTGGACATGATGGGTTTTTGTTTGTTTAGGTTTTTTTGTTTTATTTATTTATTTTTTTTTTT
>CACVCL010032531.1:0-15713 GCA_902729485.2 Mus minutoides | reverse complement strand
TCATGCTTATTGGGAGGCCTGGGTTGTATTTACCACCAATGCCTGTTTCCCACCTAGGATTCCATGGGTCCTGAATATAGAAGAAGAGTGTCTTGCGTTGTAGATAGAGGGGTACCTTTTCTTTACTGATGATGAATGGTATTGGCAAGATCAGTATGGACAGCTTCCATATATGTCTGGCTAAAGAGGAAGCAAACAAAAAGATCATGATATACTGAAGAAGGAGTGGATACAGGGGTGATGTGAGTTTTAATCAGTTTCTGGCATCCAGCTATAGAGCAACTTTCCAACTATATTTGGAGAGACTGTTATGAATGAGGGTTTCTTGAACTTCAAGTCTCCATATGTAAGGGTTACTCTGGATAGAAACAAGAGTGGGAGAGAAAAACAATCCATGGTCAGTCTAGTAGGGTTGAGCATGGCTGCTGGAGTGAAGCCTCATTCTTCTGGAACTGGAGACAAGGTGGTTAGTCTTGGTGTCCTCTGAAGCTCAAGGGAGCAGCATCTTGTTGGGGTTGATACGTGACAAGAGAAGTTATTCTGAAGTGGGAAGATAATAGAGCTTGCGCTCAGTTAGGTGAATCCATTGAGGTAGTGCCTCAAGCTTAGCAGCTATTGGGGGTCACAAGAATTTGCTTGAACAGACTCTGCCATTTAGGGAAAAGGGGTGAGGGATGATGGTATGGAGGGGAGAGAAGGGCCTGATCTCCAACATTGATGGGGATTGAACAGGAGATAGTGTGTGGCCATCGTAGACAGTGGTCAGTAAAGTTCCATAGGAGGGAGCAGAGATGACAGAGTAAGGGAATGAGTAGGTGATCAGGTAGGGGGAGAAAGTTTGGGTGAAAGACCAGAAGTCAGAACTGGATGTCCATACATGAGCTCAAAATGTGAGACATAAGTGGGTCACTTGGGGGAGAGCTCATAGCCTGAAAAGAGCCATCAGCAGGAGCTTTATCCAATTGCAGTGAAGTTCCTGTGGCAGTTTGACAAGGGTGTTTTTAAGGAGTAGTTAGTCTATTCTATCTTTCCTGAAGTACAGGATATGAAAATACCAAGGGACGTTGAGGGCTTTAGATAGGGTTTGGGAAACTTTGGAGGTGAATTCAGGACCATTATCTGACTGGAGAGATGCTGGGATTCTAAGTCAAGAGATGATATCACAGAGGAGGAGATCGGAGACTGTCTGAGCCCTTTTGTTGTTGGTGGGAAAAGTATCTACCCACCCTGAGAAGGTGTCTACCAAGACCAGGAAGTACCTGGCATGTTTGACTGTGGGCATATGGGTAAAGTTAAATTTCCAGTCTGTCCCAGGGAGGGAACCTCTAGCCTAGTAGGTAGGAAAAGGGAGGCTACCATATCTGAAGTTGGGATTTGAAACCTGACAAATTTTACAAGAGGCAATGATAGACTTTAAGAAATGTAAGTGCTCATGGGTAGGCTGTAGGTGGGTTTTAACAAAGTGAAATAAAGTTTTGCCATTAGAATGAAAGAGCTGGTGTAGATAGGACAGAATTTGATGAGTGTTGGCAGGTGTCCTGTGGTCGATGTAATGAGCCTATGTCTCCAAGGGCCACAGCTATACTACCTCATCAGCATAGTTAGTTTCCTTAGAGATTATGGAACTACATCTGTGGGGACATGGGAGGTTTTTAGCATGGCCATAACTTGGTCTGCATTGGTTATTGATCCCCCTTTTGTTGTAGGTAACCCATGCTCTTGGGACAGGAGCATGGGACAGGAAGATATGGAAAGCTATTTGTTCAACCTGTTGGTTAGTGATGTGAACAGGAAGGGCCTTTGCCTCAACTACCTCAGTATCTGACATTATGGCATAGCCAGATCTTCAGGCTTCTTTATGTAAAAAGAAACTGCCATATGTGTACCAGAAATAGATGGCCTGAGGCAATGTGCCCTTTTGTGTGTGTGAGGGATGAGGCAATAGTCCCTCTAAGGTTTCAGTGCAGGCATGAGATGGGGAATAAGACATTATTGGAAAGGAAGTATAGCATCTTTTACTAGTGGCACCTGGAGAGAAAGAATCCTCGGAGGTAGAGTTTGTAGTCTTTATAAACTAAGAGCTGATATAGGTTGTGCGAAGAGAAGATAGTGATAGGTGACCCCAAAGTTTGTTTTTTGGGTTCATGAATGAGGAGCTCAGCAGCTGCTAAAGCACATATTCAGGGTTGCCATCCCTGGGTGGTCAGGTCAAATTTCTTTGACAGGTATACTACAGGTGCAAAGGATGATCCCAGTTGGTGACCTAGGACCCCAAGGTCTTGTCCCTCTTTTTCTGTTTCATAGATGGAGAAGGGATGGGTTTGATCTGGGCTTTGTAAGGCTGGGGCTTGAAGGAGGGCCTGTTGGAACTTTTTTTTTTTTTTTTGGTTTTTCGAGACAGGGTTTCTCTGTGTAGCTCTGGCTGTCCTGGAACTCACTCTGTAGACCAGGCTGGCCTCGAACTCAGAAATCCGCCTGCCTCTGCCTCCCGAGTGCTGGGATTAAAGGCGTGCGCCACCACACCCAGCTCTGTTGGAACTTTTGAAAGGGCTTAGTGGTAGGTTTGAAAGGGGTTCATGGAGAGAAAGGGGTAGGCAAAGAGGGAAAAGGAAGGGATCCAGGAATGTTTTATCATTCCTAGGAATGATGAAATCTCTTTAAAAGAGGAAACTGCTAAAGACTAGATTAGATGTTTTCTATCTAAGATAATGGCTTTGTGGATTGGGGTAATTGTTAGTCCCAAGTAGGTGACCTGAGAGGTGGACAATTGGTGAAACTCTATAGCACTGGCAGGACAAAAATTTAGAAAAGCAGAGGTGTGAGTTTGGTAACCTGTAGGGATGGACTGCAGAGGAGAATGTCATCTACATACTGTATAAGTTTAGATTGAGGGAGAGATAAAGAGAGAGTAGATCAGAATCCAGGGCCTGGCCAAATAAGTGTAAGCTATCTCAGAGCCCCTGAGGTAGGACAGTCCATGTGAGTTGGGTAGAGAAGTGGATGTCAGGGTCAGTCAAGGCAAAATCACACGTTTTGTGACTGGGTGTTGAAGGAAATAGCGAAGTAAATGCATCCTTGAGATCCAGGACTGAGAAATGAGAGGTCCCTGAGGGGGTAGTGGAAAGAAGTGTGTAAGGCTTAGCCATGACAGAGTAAAGAGAAACCACTGCAGAGTTAAGGAGCTGGGGATCTTGAACCAAGAAGTAGGTTCTATTGAGCTTCTTAACTGCAAGTACAGGGGTGTTAAAAGGGGAAGAATTGGGGTAAAGGATTTTTTTTTTCCCTTAGGATATCAAAGATGATAGGATTAAGTTCCCCAAGGCTCTGGAGACAGAGAGAGAGAGAGAGAGAGAGAGAGAGAGAGAGAGAGAGAGAGAGAGAGAGAGAGAGAGAGAGAGAACTGAGCTAGGGTGGTATACTAGGTGGGGTTCTGTAATTGTATGGCAATAGGGGGATCATATTTAGCAACAGAGGGAGTTTGGACATCCCAAACTTGTAGGTTCACCTGAGAGGCTGACAAATGAAATGATGTGTTAGAACCAGTAGGTTAGGTAGCTAGAAGAAGGAGGAGAGGGGCTGTTTGTGAGCTGGAGGTAAGGTAAATGGGGGAAAAAAGGAAATTGAGGCTTCCACTATGGTTAGAAGGTTTCTTCCCAATACGGAGACAGAACTGGTTGGCACTACCAGAAAAGAATGGGCGAGATGAACACCCTTGAAAATGAAACTAAGTGGTGGATGTGATCAGGTTGGTAAGGTTGGGATTGGTATTTCCCCTACCCCAACAATAGGGAAATAAGAAGAGGTGGGTCCCCAAACTGTGTCAGGACTAAATAAATGGCACCTGTGTACAGAAAAAAAAAGAGATGGATTGCCTTGATACTGTTATGACTATGCAGGGTTCCCTGTTAGAGATGATAGTGGCCAGGTCAAAGGAGCTTGGGCCCCTTCAGTCATCCATGACCAGACCTAGGAGATTGGCTGGAGGGTGGTCTGGGAGTGATGTCCCTATGTTACAAGGGCCATGAGGGCAATTACAGTCCAATTTCCCTCTTGATGGCACTTTAGACATGGCCCCAGTGACTTGCAGGGATTAGGGCAGACTTGGGACCAGGAACCCTTCTGACCACACTTGAAGCATGGATCTGATGGTCCTCATGCCTTAGGAGGTAAGTAAGTTCAGACAGTCACCAAAGCTGGTTGAACAGCTTTGGCCAGCATTTGGTATTTTTTCTTGTGTGTTTTTTCATCTCTTCTATGGTCTGCCTTAAAGACTAGTGCTAAGATGTCTGTTTGTGGAGTCAGTGGTCCTCTCTCTAAGTGCTTAAGCCTGTCCCTAATATTGGGGAAATTCTAGAAAAAGAAACAGGTCATCAGGAGTTTAACCTCTGGATTTTCAGGGTTTAGATTCGTATACTGTAAGAGAGATTTTGTAAGTATTCTAAAAATTTAGACAGGTTTTCATATTTGTCCTGGATGATTTCTTGGAGTTTTTCATAATTTATTGGTTTAAGGACAGCCTTATGGTGGTTTCCAGCAAACTGTAAACTGATCTCTAGCTAAGATGCCACCTTGGGTTTTATAATTCCATTGGGGATCCTGTTTGGGTACCGCCTCAGACCCAACAGGGTATGCTGCATTGGTCTGGTGTATTTCATTTGTATGTGCTCTAGCTTGTTCCCTGACTCACCTGAGCTCCTCAGAAAGTAGGTTGTTAGTGAGAATCATATATATATCATGGAAGGTATACCTTCCATAGGATTGAAATTCTTTAATGAAGGTGGAGAAGATAGAGGTATAAGATCTCAGTCTTTTGTTTATTTGAGAGAGTTCATCTTATGAAAAGGAGATATGTACCCTGATCAGATCATTCCCCCAAAATCCCCTGGAGAGGAAGAAAAGATGGTGGGTTAGCCTGGGTGGGGGAAGAAGGAGGGAATTTTGCCACAAAGGGGCCTAAAAACTTCTGGTGGATCAAGTATAATAGAGGTTTCATCTGGTTGAGATTTCGTATCTAGAAGGAGCTGAGTAGGGGAACAGGAAGAACCAAGAAAAGGTTTGGAGCAAAGGTAAGAGAAAGTCTGAACATAGGGAACCTCTGTGCATTTACAGGATCACTGGCAATAATTATAAAGACCCATTATAATAATGGGATCAAAAATACTGTTAGACCACCATTTAGAATCCTTATTTAATAGACCTTGGGGCCAAATCTAGCTGCAAAGACATAAAAGTTTAGGAGCCTTTAAATCAGGCACTAGGCATAGGGGCCTGAGGTTCTCCAAGAGGCATCCCACTGGGGAGCTTGGAGTATAAACGAAGACACAGATCTCATGAGAAGAGTCACAGACATGAGCCCAAGATGTTCCATAGACTCAGGAAACCACTAGAATGAGTGGTTTCAAGTTGGCCAGACAAGTGGTCATGAGGATGGGCAGGGACCAGGGCAAGGTGCCCAGGTATACACATTTCACATAGTACCAGAATTTGTGAGAAAAGGGGCCATACCTATAGAAGAGTGAAGCTTCTCCCAAGGGAGGTCAGGGTTGGAGAGAAGGGCTGGGTGTAGCCATGAAGTCTATGGCCAGGGTGCCTCAGCTCCCAAGCACACCAGAGGGGTGCCAGACTCTTCCTTCGGTCCAGGGGATAGATTACACCGACCAAGAAGGGGCAGTCACCAATTGGTCAGTGTTAGATGCAGATATTCAGTTCTCTGGTGGCAGGAAGGTAAAGCTTATTGCAGGCAGACTCAGGATAAAGTCCCAGTGTATGGCCTCCACCTATGGCAGGCACCAGGATATTCTATCTGAGTCTCAGCACCTGAGTCTATGCAGTAGGATCCATAAAGTCACCTATACAACAGGTCTCATATGGGAGGTTTCTTCAGGGAGTAGAGAAGGGATACAGAGGTTGCCCCTGGTGGAGATAGAAGAAAACAGGGAAGGGGGAGGAGGAACTTGTACTTTTATTAGTGGGTGTATCTCATGCACAGGAGGATATGTGACATGAGGTGAGTGTTGCCTCTCAGCAGTGATGATGTTTTGATGTTACCTGGTCCCTTGGTGCCTGATTGCTAACACTCATAGATTACTTAGTGGCATACATAGTCTTTATTACATTTTTACATTTAGATATTTATTATATTATGTTTTTGTATTGTTATTTTTTTTTCATATAGAACACATGGGTGAAAGACAGGAATTTTTTTATTTTTAAAAGTTTAATTGATTACACAACCTCCCCATTCTTCCTAGACCCACTGTTTCTCTATCCTCCCTCCCTTCCTCCCTCCCTCCCTCCCTCCCTCCCTCCCTCCCTCCCTCCCACAAACGTTGCCTCCATTTCTTTAGCTATTGTTGTCACATATATGTATAAGTGAATAAACATGCAGATACAACCTGTTGGTTCTATTCCGTGTTGCCTGCATGTCTTTGTTTCTTAGGCTGATCATGTGGTATTGGATAACAAATCAAGGGACTTATCCCCGGGGAGAGCTAATTCTCCCTCTCTCAGAAGTTGCTAATTGCTTGTAGCTTTTTCATCTAGAGTGGGGTCTATCCCTTTCTGGGCTGGGATGTTAATTGTTGGATTGTTCATGCTTTGTCTAAGAAGCCATGTTGTTAAAATTTCATGGGCATATTGTAATAGGGTTTCCATGCCTATGATAAAGACCATGGCCATAGTCAAATTGGGGTGGAAAGAATTTACTTCACTTCCGCTTTCAACATCACAGTCCATCATCGAAAGCAGTCAGGGCAGGAACTCAAAGCAAGGAACCTGCAGCTAGGAGCTGATGCAGAGACCATGGAGGAGTACTGCTCATGGCTTGCTCAGCCTGGTTTCGTACACAATTGAGGAGTACCTGCCCAGAGGTGTCACTACCCTAAGTGGGCTGGGCCCTCCCACATCAATAACTAACTGATTAAGACAATGTCCTACAGACTTGGTTACAGGAAAATTTTATGAAGGGAGTTTTCTCAATTGAGAATCACTCTTCCCAAATGACTCTAGCTTGTGTCAAGTTGCCATAAAACTAGCCAGGACTTGTAGCTTTCCTATAAGACAGAAAATTTTCAGTGACTGTACTGAAGCAGTATGTAATTGTTAAGGCTTTTGAGTTCAGACCAATTTAAGTGCAAGTCCTTGCTCTATTTAACCTAGGACAAACTATTTCAAGGTGTGTGTATTTTTAAGTTTAATATTTTATTTATTTACATTTCAAATGTTATCCCCTTTCTAGGTTTATCCTCTGCAAACTCCCTTTCCCATCCCTCATTACCCTGCTTCTATGAAGGTGCTCCCCCACCTACCCACTCCTGCCTCACTTCCCTAGCATTCCTCTACACTGGGGCATTAAGCCTTGACAGGATCAAGGGCCTTCCTTCCCACTGATGCCAGATAAGGCCCCTTCAACTCCTTCAGTCCTTCCCCTTACTCCTCCACTGGAGTCCCTGTGCTCAGTCTGATGGTTGGCTGGGAGCCTCCACAACTGTATTGGTCAGGGACCCGTGAGGCAAAGCCTCTCAGGGGACAGCTGTATCAGACTCCTTTCAGCAAGCACTTCTTGGCATGGCAATAGTGTTGGGGTTTGGTGTCTGCATGTGGGATGGATACCCAGATGGGGCAGTCTCTGGATGGCCTTCCCTTCAGTCTCTGCTTCACTCTTTGTCCCTGTATTTTCTTTAGACAGGAGCAATTCTGGGTTAAAAATTTGAAGATGGGTAGGTGGTCCCATCCTTCAACTTGGGGAGCCATGTCTAACCTCTGGATATGGTCTTAACAGGTTCGCCCTCCCCTTTGTGTGGTATTTCAGGTAATGTGGGGATCCTAGGAGGCTCTTGTTTTTCTGGCATCTGGGACTTTCTGGTTGCTCCCCCCAGTTCCCCACCCCCTCCATTGCTACATCTCTGTTCAATTTCTTGACCCTCTGCACATCTCTTCCATCTCCTCCTGTATCTGATTCTGATCCTCTTTTCTTCCCCCCCTTATCTTCCTCCCAAGTCCCTCCCACCTTCTACTTCCCTTGATTATTTTCTTCCCCCTTCTAAGTAGGACTGAAGCATCCATTCAAGGTGTTTTAAGGATTAAGACAATGCATAAATGTAGCCACCAGTGGCCACGGGTTGCTGGGTTCCTGAAAGGAAAGCTGGGGATGGATGGGAAGGATGGCAAGAGAAATAAGGAGCCAAGACAAAGTTCTCTGATCAAGGCTCAACTTTAATTCTTGAGTCTGAATTTTTTTTCACTTTTTTTCAATTTTTTATTATATACTTTCTTCATTTACATTTCAAATGCTATCCTGAAAGTCCCCTATATCCTCCCCACACAGTGCTCCTCTACCCACCCATTTCCACTTCTTGGCCCTTGTGTTCCCTTGTACTAGGCATAAAAAGTTTGCAAGACCAAGGGGCATCTCTTCCCATTGATGGCCAACTAAGCCATCTTCTGTTGAGTCTGAATTTTTAAAGGGGAGAAACTCATCCCCTACTTTGCCAGGATCTCATCAGGAAAACAAACTCAGGTGCTCAGCAGGTAGTGGCTTCTTGCAAGAAGCTGCAGATGTGGCAGGACAATAGACTTTACCTAGGTCAGAAGACTCTACCTTAGGTGGGCTAGCTGAATGTGGCAGACAAGGTCTGATTCAACCCACTCAAGGCTGGGAGGAGGACACACATAAAAAGTGCATTGGTGGGACTGGAGAGATGGTTAAGAGCACTGGCTGCTCTTCCATAGGACCTGAGTTCAATTCTTAGCACCCACATGGAAGCACACATCTGTCTATAATTTCAGTTCCAAAGGATCCAACATCCTCACACAGACATACATGCAGCAAAAATACCAATGCACATGAAAAATGAATAAAAATGATGATTCTGAGCCTCTTATATTCCACAGCACAAAGTTCAGGGCCTAGCCTAATGTAAGTGCATAATAAATGATTAAAAGAAAAGTGTTTGGTATTGAATTGACTACAGAAGTGACTATCGGCACTAGGTAGAATATTCTTAACTACCTCCTTCACTTCTGGGGGGTATTCAAAAGTGGTAGTTTCTGACATACCCTTAGCATTGTTTATTAGGACTTAAGTTATTTTATTGGTGAAATAGAATACAAGTTTAATGGACCTAATCTGGAACTCTGAGAATTAGAATTTACTTTAGACTTTGCATTTTTAAGATTTTGAAATACGTATCTCTCGATAATGAGATATGTTGGAGATGAGATCCAAAGCTAATCAGGAAATTCATTGTATATTTTGAATAATATACTTGCATGTGAAACTCAGTTAATGTAGTGCTTGGAGTCGAATAATGGTAGTCACTCTACTAGTGAGTTATATCTCCAATTTTCAACCTGTGTTATATCCTTATTTTAATTATTTAGTCATATTATTTGACTAGTAGAAAGCTGGATAATTTTTGGCATTTTTAATTTTAAAGATCTTTTAAATTTCTCCTGAGCTTCTCTATCTGCTTCCCCAAAACCACTTACTTACTATTAATTTATGAACAGGCATATGATATCTGTTATAGGGTAGGTTAGGCATAGCTGCTGCATTGTGTACAGTAAAGGAAGGAAAATATATTTCCTAATTAACTATAGGTAATTTCCTAACTAACTAGAATTAAAATCCCACAACAAATATATAAAAACATTTTGAAATCTATTACCTTAGTAGCAACCCCAATTCTGTCCTGGAAAAGTTAGAAATGTATTGAAGAAAAATGTGTCCCTTTTCTAACCCTAGTAAGTATCTGTCTTTTATCCTGGACCTACAATTCCAGATGTGCAGACAGTATGAAGGATGACACAGAGCTTCCAGCCTCCAAGTGATGGGAGGATGCTGCATGTCTCTTGTCCAGCTAAGGGCAGTAAGCAGCAATGTAGGTGTCAAGGCAGAAAGCACAGGTCTTACCTTAAATGGAGTAAGAGGTAGTTTATTCTGGAGACATTTTGAGTGATCATGACTTAGAAACATGTAATTTGGTTACCCCAAATTCCATGGTCCAATGTAGAAGTGGTTTCATGAAGTTTTATAGTTTTATAGAACAAAATAAATCAAGGCATGTTTAAAATACATTAATGGTTACATCAGAGAGCAGTTACAGCAAGATGGGGAAAGCATTTCTATAAGCCAAAGATGCTATCTGATGACATTCCTATAGCATGTAGTTTTTAAAAAATGATACACACTAAACGTGAGACTGAGTGTTTCTCCTAGCCAACACCTCTCCCACAAATGCCAACTCTGCCTCTCCAGAGCTCCGAGATCATTCTCTCCATCCCTGCAGTCAGGTGTGGGTGTGCTCTCCCTGGAGATCCACTGCAGTTACCTCTTCCCTGGAACTCTGCCCTTGCCCAATTTTGCCATTTCAAAACCTGGCCAAATTCTGCCATGGCTATGTTCTTTTCCTCTGGGCTACCTGAATCTCGGCAAATGGAAAACACCAGACAAACTTAGTTTAAAATCAACAGATGACATAACCACTGGGCACAGAATCTATCCTCCTAAACTCACCAAGTATTCTATGTTGGAAATCTGGCGGTGGAAGCCGCCCTCAGGTCTAACAGTTCCCGGTCTACATCCTACTTCCTCTTGCTCCCTGACTCATTGTAAAAAGGGGTGCTTCTTCCTCCCTGGGCCCCTCTTCCTCTTTCTGATCTGGAAGACCTGCCTTCTTTTCACCCAGTGATTTGCTTCTTGTTGTCATGTTAGCTAATCAATTAATTAAGGGAAAATTCCCCTATACATTCCTAGTATTTGGATTGGTGAAGCTAGTGGTCAGTTAAGCTAATGTATTTCAAAAAGTTTTAAAAATCTATTTGTTGTGGGATGTTAGTCCTGATGCAGAGGTGGGCAAATGATAGCTATTGGAAGATTGGTGGGGCTAACCTAGATTAGATACTTAGCCTCTGGACCTGTCATAGTCCTGCAGTTCTAGTCAGTCAATCTCTACAGACAGCTTCTTAGTTCTCATGTGCATAGATAGTCCCCCCACTTCCCACTCTGAGCAGTATAGCAACATGGGCTCCAGGCAGGATGATCCCTGATGATGAAACTTTATTAAACAGAAGCCATAAATACAATACAAATATTTTTCTCTGGACAAAGTTGCAAACAGTAAAAGTTAAAGAGCTGGGGCAATCATTACTTCCCTTTGTTTCATGTACATTAAAAAGAGACCAGACTCTCTCTGATCCATAAACATGATATATACTAGAAATCAAGCAGGAGGCTGAGATCCTAGGAGGTCAGAGTAAGTAGGCACCAGTGACTTGTGTGTCATCAGTATTTGTGTTCAGCTTTTCCTGGAAGAAAGAGAAAACTTCACCAGCGAGGACATGGACTCAGAGGAGACTTGGACTAGATGCCTGACCATCTGGTGGCAAAAAGGGCCATTGTATGCAGACCTGTTGGGATGTTAGGCCAGCCTTTGTCATGGCTTTGGAAGGTATTCTTTTAAAACTAAAGAATTCCTACATGCATCCTCTTCCATGTATCCAAATGTGGGTATTAGGAGCCAACACTGAACATTAAATAGGCCTTGCACATTTTTGTCACTGTGCATACATGTATGCTAACAAGAAGCACATGCCCCTATTCTAGCAGGCTCAAATATCAGCCATCACTAAAGTTGGATGTATCAATAGGCATTGCCTTGGAGACTTGATGCATTTGAGACACACTTGACCTTTTGTAGCTGGCTGATATAGGTCATGTGGTTCCTTATTATGAAGACTTCAAGGAATAAACAATGCCATTCCCTGGTTGGGGAACAATCACTCCCAGCACAACCTGAGCCAAAGGCAGACCAGCTCATTTCTATTCTTAGAAAGACAAGTCATGGATCTTAGTTTATTAGGGAGTCATGCAAGACTGAAGGAAAGGACTCAACAAGCCTCATACTCACATGATAAAAAACTGGTCACCCTTGTGGGGGTGGGAAGAGCCTTTGCATCTCAAGTCCAAAGCCAAGAACTTACATCACATACAGCCAAGGCCTAGCCTCTCAGACAGATTACCAGGACTGATCCAGGCCCTATGCCTTGTGTGTGTGTGTGTGTGTGTGTGTGTAGTGTGCGCACACACGTGCACACGTGCACATGCTCATGTGTTATCATAGGTGAGTTTAGGATCTCTCTGGGACTACCATTACTTTTTTTTTTTTTTTTTTAAAGAAAATAAGCAGAGCTCTCTTCTCCAGATCTATTCCCTAAATCTCATCCCCAGCTCCATAGCAGAACACCTGTGGCAGTCTCCCCTTCTTTCCTACCCCCTGCTACCATCTCCTGTGAATATCACCATGATAAGTGATTTTAAATCGGAATCTTCCTTTTCCAGTGTGAGGGTATCCAGCACTTGCTATGATGGGAGAACTGGGTTCTGATGATGCCAAGTAACCTTAGTTTCTCTTGCTTATGTTCTTGTGCTTGCCTCTCGCCATCTGGTTATCTCTAGTGTTACCTGCCCTCGCCTGTCCCTCCTGTGATTCTAGTTGTGTCAGAACTCCTCAGAGTCCAACTGTCTCTGTGATCCTGTGATTCTGGGATCATGTGATCTTGAGATCCTGGGTATGTTAGAGCTCCTGGGACTCAATCTGCCTCTGGGATCCTGAAATCCTATGATCCTGGGCTTGGTAAGGCACCTGGGAGTCAAGCGTCCTCTGGGTGTTGTGGGACTGGGTGTGGAGCTAACGCTGAAGGTCTGTTCAGGGCACTGGCTCAGACCAGAAGGAACCCATGTCACTAGCTAGCTTGGGGTTCCTGTGTCCTTAGATCCACGGGTGGGGTGGAGTGGGAGGGGGCTGGGTGTTTCCAGTTACTCCCAGTGTTCACGGGCAGATGTTGTGGCCTCCTCACCTATGATCCTGGACGTGTTAAAGCACCTGGGACTTGAACTTCCTCTGAGTGTTGTGGGATTGGGTACGGAGCTAGAACCCAAGGTCCATCTCCAGTGAATCTCATGTCCTTTCCCCACACATTGATCTTTCCAGGCCCCTTATTTTAGCAGGCACCCCCTGCTCACCCACAGGATATACTGGCCAAAGCACCAGGTAAGCTGCCCACAGATCTTCCCTTCCTTCTCTGTTACCCCAGACCTAACTCCCGAGTCTCAGTCCCAGCTCCGCAGCACAACTTTCATGGCAACCTTCTCTTCCCTCCTGTTCCTATTTCCTGTGGATCCCACAGAACTTCTCCTTCTAATCTATCTTCCCTGACTCCTTGCTTTGTCAAGATTTCAACCCCAGCAGGCACCCCAGCTCACCCAAGGGCCCCACTGAAGGCAGACCTACACACCACTCCTATTGGTCCTGAGATCCAATCCCCTGCCCAGCTCTGTAGTAGGAAATCTGCTGTGGTTCTCCCTTTCTTTCTGATGCCATCTCCAAGACCATCCTCTCTAAACTTCCTTCCCCAACTCACCTTGGTGTCCTACCCTCTAACACCATCAGGCACTCCCTGTAAACATAACAGCTGAGCAGGCCAGAAAAACAGGCATCACAATTTCTGAAAATACAGAGGGAAAACGGAAACCAAGGAACAAAACACCCTCCCAACAAAGGCAAACCCAGAAATCAGCACCTAGACCTATAATTGTATCAATTCTAGATACCTAGATGCCTGCATAAAAACACAATCAATAATAGCCAGGGCCATGTGTCTACACTAGAGCATAGCTTTCTTACAAGAACAGGCCCCGAAATTTCCAGTTTAGCTAAAGCACAAGAAAAAGACTTTAAAACCAGCTATATGAAGCTAATAGAGGTACTTAAATAGCAAATTAATAAATCCATTAAAGAAAGACAGGAACACACAAACAAAAATTGGAGGAAATGAATAAATCCCTTAAAGAAATCTAAGAAAGCACAGTTAAACAGTGGAAAAAACCTAGATAAAGCTGTTCAATACCTGAATATGGAAGTAGAATCAATAAAGAAAAGACAAACCAAGGGAATTCTGGAAATAAAAAATTCAGAATTTAGAACAGGAATTACAGAGGCAAACTTCACTAGCAGAACACAAAAGATGGAAGAGAGAAACTTAGGCACTGAAGACACGAGAGAAGAAATGAATTCATTGGTCCAAGAAAATGTTAAATCGAAAAAGCTCCTGGCACAAAACAGCTGAGAGTAGAAATCAAGGCTCTGGCAGCCTTCCCAAATATTACCTTATTCGTGGACAACAGAAGAATATCAAGATATTACTGTGAATCAGTGCACAAAGTTGTATGTATGCTGGATGCTTTAATCTAACAAGATGTCAAATGCCTGAAGGAGTAATAACCAGTTCACTCCTTCAGAGTCTACTAAAATAACTAAATGAGGATAAAATATTTAAAAAAAGAGAAAGAACATGAAAATACTTTCCTTTCCCCAGCCTGGAGTAGGGAGAGTGGTCCTCTATTCTAAGCTTTTCTCCCCAGATAGATATAAAAGTGAAGCTTGACTTACGAGTTTCCAGTGTTAAAATGACGACACTGTATTGTACTCAGAGATTTGAATATTGATCTTTTCCAGGTTAGCAACATGTAATTGTGATAGCTTTGGTGCTGGGCAGCAGTAACTGCTTATAGTTCCCTGCACGTGATCTAGGTGCTCTCTATGGGTATTGCATGATATTATGCTCAGTAGTTTAGGTGTTTGAAACGAATGAACTGTATTTTGGAATTAATGACATGATTGTCACTCCATGCTATAGTGAAGATCATCTGGAAATACAAATCATGAGATGTATTGTTGGAGCACATTCGGATGTTTGGCCTTTAAAGGCTTGCATTTTGCTTTGGGAATCTGCAAATTTTCACATGGTGAAGCCTTCTTAAACATGCACAGAGACCAAGCATGTGCTACAAACCTTTAACCTCAGCACAGGGGGCTGAGGCAGGAGAATCATGAGTTTGAGGTTAGCCCAAGTTACATACTGACACCTTGTCTCAAAACCAAACAGAACAAAGACAAAACACAACAGAACCAAACACAACATTTTGAAGTGAAAATGAATCTCTTGTTCTGGAAGGGGAAAAAGAAAGAGGAGGAGGGAAAAAAGAGGTGAGAAAAAGGAAGTGAGGGTGGAGGGAAGGAAATCTAACTTAAGGATCCCTTCTAAGTTACATTTTGGTTTTATGACCTACTTTGAAAGGAGCTCTGGTAAAGGATGTGTGTGTCTAGAATGTCCTCTGCAGATCTGAACAATAAGGCATATAGCCATGTGGTTGATGAGACTGTCTAAAAGGTTAACTGTGAAAGTACATGGGTTTAACTTCAAGGCCTCTTTCTTCATTGGTCTCATCCAAAACCTTGGGAAGGGTTTCCAGCCGGTATCTCCAGCAGGTTCATCTATGAGATCTTCATGCTATCTGCCTTAGTTATTTTTGTGATAGAATATTCTAACAAAAGCAACTTAAAGGAGAAAGGGGTTGTTTTACTCATAACTCCAGAGAAGGACCAGTTCTTCATAACAAGCAGTGTGTGTGTGTGTGTGTGTGTGTGTGTGTGTGTGTGTGTGTGTGGTGAATGTACCAGTAGACAGGGAAGGCATGGTAGCAGGATCAGGAGTCTGGCTAGTTACATTGCATTCATACAGGAAACAGACTATGAAGCACAGCATGACCTGTCCCCAGTGACCCACTTCCTCCAGTGACATGCCACCTTCTAAATCTTCCGCATCCTTCCCAATAGCACCACCATTTGGGAACTAGAAAATGAGCTACACCA
>CACVCL010032530.1:0-15717 GCA_902729485.2 Mus minutoides | reverse complement strand
TGTATGTCTGTGTGTGGGGATATATTTCCTATGATCCCCCATTAACAGAAGCCTGGTGAGATACTGGTCACCTTGAGCTGGTATTATATATCACAAAGCCAGTGTGGGTGTTCTTCATGGTCATGGCTCACTGGAATCAGAATATTAATTGTAACGCGAATGGTGACTAGGATATTCAGATGCAGCTGTGTCTCCTGGACCTTTATCCCTTCTGGTCATTAGGATGCAGATCAAGAATGCTGGCTGGGCTTGGGAAGGCTCAAAGAAGCACCCAAGGTCCTGCTCTGGACCTTACTGGGACTGACCCGAGCCAGGCCTTCTCCTCAGAGCCAATATTGCCCAGACATGCATCCCTGACTCAGGAAATGGCACATAGAAAATGTACACATGGGGTAAAAATATATCGCAACTCAGACAGCACACAAGCCCTCACCAATCTGGGCAAAGATACACACAGTCAGCATCATGAATCACTGTACCTTTGCTCCCCTGAAGAGCCAGCTCTGAAGGTCATCTCTTGCCTCCCTGTCTGCTCCCCACATGGGGACGGAGGCCTATTCCCACTGAGCAGTATTATGGGACTGTTCCTAAATAGTCTTGCACCTCACTCAAAGCTGTCATTGTCCCCTGAGATCCTCAGGACAGACGAAGTAGGGAGGCCCAGTGTAACCTCCATTTACTTGAGAGGGAAAATGGGGCTCATAGAGAGGCTAGTAATTGACTCAAGAGCTAAGTGGCAGACAGAATGGGACAGGAAAGTCCTGTCACCTGAGGACAACTTCTCTTCCTAGGCTACAGCAGTGTCTCAATTTGCCCTTATGGTGCAGCCTCTCGATTCACAGCAATAATCACAGTTGCAATGTTCTTACTGAAGCAAGCACTGGTTTGCCCCAGAGTCTGTTCTAAAGAGCAGGAGGACCTAGGACTTCCCTTGCTCTGCAGACTGGGGATTAGGGGTGGGGACTGTGAGTCTGTCCTCCTTCCACCCAGACAGATTGACTGGATACCATGAAGTGAAGAGAGAGACATTTCATTCATTACCATGCATCAGTGCCTAGCCAGGAGCTATAAACCAAGCAGGCACTCAATACTCAGTGCTTTACAAATGACTACCCCTGAATTCAGACTCAGATAAAAAAATCCAAGATCTGGACTAGAAAAGCCATGCACTTCCCTAACAGATATGTGAACATTAGGGTGGGAATATGCACATTAGTGCAGGTGCCCATGGAGGCCAGAAGAGGGCATCCTATCCCGCAGAGCTGGAGTTACCAGTGATTGTGAGCCTCTCAACATGGGAGGAACTGAAGTAGGGTCTGCTCAAAGAACATTAAGAATTCTGAAGCACCGAGCCACTCTGCCAGCCCCCATGTGTTTTTTAATTAGATATTTTCATGATTTACATTTCAAATATTATCCTCTTTCCCCTTCAAAAAACCCCTAACACTTCCACCCTCCCTATGCTCCCCAACCTACCCTTTCCCACTTCCTGGCCCAGGCATTCCTCTGTACTAGGGCATAGAACCTTCACAGGTCCAAGGGCCTCTCTTCCCATTGATGAATGACTTGTCCATCCTCTGCTACATATGAAGCTGGAGCCACAGGTCCCTTTTTGGTTGGTGGTTTAGTCCCAGGGAGCTCTGGGGGTATACTGGTAGGTTCATATTGCTGTTTCTCCTATGGGGCTGCAAACCCCTTCAGCTCCTTGGGTCCCATATGTTTTTTTTTTTTTTTTTTTGGTTTTTCGAGACAGGGTTGCTCTGTGTAGCTCTGGCTGTCCTGGAACTCACTTTGTAGACCAGGCTGGCCTCGAACTCAGAAATCCACCTGTCTCTGCCTCCCGAGTGCTGGGATTAAAGGTGTGCGCCACCACACCCAGCTCCCATATGTATTTTTAATTGTCTTTATTTTAGGGCAGTTTTAGATTCATAGAAAACCTGAGAGAGAGACACAGAAACAACCCCTGGGCCCATATGGTTAACACCCTCCACAAGAATGGGGCTTCTGTAGCATGGACAGTTATTGTCCTCACTCGGTCTACAGCAAACACAGCATTCATGATTTGAGCTGCATGTTCTGGGTTCACAGAAGAATGTCTTCTATAATGTGTATAGACCAGCTCCACTGACCTCAGATACCCCGTTCTCCACCTTGTCCATATTTTCTCAAATGTTTCAAAGCCCCCAGATTCAATAGGTTCCAGGAGTTCCGATTTGACACTCATGGGGTCAAAGTGCAGGTAGATGGTAGAACCTGTGGAAGGTCATCAGACATACAACCTGGTGGTTGCAGCAGAAATCACCAGGCAAGTAGGTATACAAACAATGTCAGCTACTGATTTCCTCATCTTGCCCTCTCCACAACCTTGGCCAAGAGTCATGCTCCAAGGGGCTCAATAAGGGAGAAGAGACTCTGAAACATGCCATGTCACTCTTGGCTAAGAGGAACACCCACAATGTAAATTCCTCAGCCTAGGCACTGCTTTATGCATTCACACTTGTTAACCAAATTGATCACAGGATGTACACATGACATGATTTCATACAATGAGGAAGAAAAGTGAAATCATGATACCTGCACGGAAACAGAGGAAACTAGAAATCATTGTTAAGCAAAATGAACCAGACTCAAAAAGGGGGGTGTATGGTGTGTTTTAATATGCATGTGAATTCATGTATATTGTGTGTGTGCATGTATGTATGTGGTGTGTGTGCATGTGTATGTGTATATGTGTGAATGAATGTATGTGGTATGTGTAGTGTGTGATTGTATGTATATGGTGTGTGTTTATGTTTATGTGTGCTGTATGCATGTGTATGTGTGTGACTGTAAATATGTGGTATGTGTGCGTGAAAATATGCAAAGGTGGAGCACGGGGCATGTGTGGTGTCTGTGTATATGTGTGAATGTATATATGTATGTATGTATGTATGTATGTGTTTTTGTGGGGTATGTGTATGGTATATGTATGGTATGTATATGGTGTTTATGTGTGTGTGCTAGGTGTATGTGTGGTGCATGAGTATATGTGTGAATATATGTATGTAGTATGTGTGTGCATGTGTGTGCATGTTTGTGTGAGGGTGTGTGTGTGACTTTATGAGCAGAGACCCCAGAAGACTTTCTTCCTGTATACCAAGAAAGTAACTGTTGTTTTGTTTGTTGGGTTCTGAGGTTACAGGTGTGCACCACCACATCTTACTTTCAATTGCATTTCAGTCATTGGGCACAAGTTGTAATTACAGGCAACTTGTTGTGGTATATATTCTTTGCAGATTTCTTACCACCACATAAATTATAGAGGTATGAAATAATAATAATAGTAATGAGACAAAGAAGATAACAAATGATAATAAACTAATAAGAAATCATATGAAAGAATAAATAATATGAAATAATAAATTAAGAATTAATATTAAATATTATATAATAATACTATAGTAAATTATAATAATGTGAAATAATATTAAACAATAAAAGAAGAAATGAAAATAATAATAAGCATTAAAGCACCAGTGTGGGGCAGATAGCATTCCTCTATGCTAATTTCTCTACTTCTTTACTAAGAACCCTGAGATATCACTTGCCATATTCTGCCTAGGCTGCTCATACTCTCAGGCTAGCCCTCCTAGCCATGCTCTCCCAATCCATCCACCCATGGGACCTTCTTCCTGCTTCCTCTTCCCTATCATTCATGGTCTCTTCCAAAGAGACCAAGGCCGAGAACTGAAGTGGCTTCTCCTTTGAGTCTGGAGATGCCAGAAGGGTTTGGACACCTGTGCCACAGAAACAACAGATGCCCGGATTATAATATGTAAAAGAAAAATTAATCGCTGTAAATGAAAAAATTAAGATAGTCTATGATAAACTCAAATTTAAACAACCACTCTCGACACATACAGAGATAGAGGTAGAATCTAACCCGAGGAAGTTAAAGATACACATGAAAACACAGGTAGTAAATAAACTCAGTGTCTGCAAAAGAAGAGAAAGCACACACACAACAACACCAACACCACCAGCAGCTGCAACAACAACAACAACATATAAGGAGTCAACAATCACCATTTATTGACTCATTCAATAAAAATGTTTTGATTTGGAAGAAAATGTCACTGTAAGTTGGCCCAGGACTTTGAGGTTTTTGTGTCTGAAAACTATACAACTTTCTGTCTCAGGTTGGGTGGGGGAGGGGGGGGTTGAAGATAAACTTCTGGGTATATTGTGTCTTTCATTGATCAGTATTGACTTCATTCCAATAAATTCTTTTTTTTTCCAGACAGGATTTCTATGTGTAGCCCTAGCTGTCCTGGAACTCACTCTAGACTAGGCGGGCCTAGAACTCAGAAATCCGCATGCATCTGTCTTCCAATTGCCAGGATTAAAGGAGTGAAGCACTACAACCCAGCCCAATAAATTCTTATCCTTTGTATTGTCCTGGTGTGTGAGCTATGTTGAACCTCAGTGGACTCAACAATGTAAAGGCTTAACCACATTGCTGACATTCATAGCACCTGTCTCCAGTATGAATAGTTTCATAATGAAGAAGAATATACAGGTGTGAAAAAGCTAACCATACTAAGTAGATTCACAATGTTTGTACCCAATAAAAATTCTTCCATCACTGAGATGGCTACAGAATTCTGCAAAGGCTTCACCATATTAAATACACTCCCAGGGTTTCTGTCTTAGCCTTCCCATGGCTAGGAACAGATCTCATGACCAAACTTTTATAAATGCAAATGTTAACTGGAGTTTCTCTGTGGTGTGCTTTGTCTTGTGGATGCGTAAAAAACTATGACATGCAAAGGCATTACTGCGTTCATAACATTCATGTGGTTTCTCTGTTGCATGTGACCTTTTATGTCATCACAGATGACCATGACATGAACTGCTTTACAACACCGATTTCCTTCGTAAGGTTTCTGTCTTCAATGTGTTCTTTTAAAAATAATAGACTATAAAGTTGTGAAAAGTCTTTACCACATTGATTACTTTCATGAGCTTTCTTTCCAGTGTGGAATCTTTTACGTTTTGAAGTTGAGAGGGAAATGCACAGGCTTTAGAGTGGGATATGTACAGGCTTTAGCATACTAACTACATTCATAAGGTTTCTATCTAATATGATTTTTTTATGATTATAGAGTCAATGACTTTGTGAAAAGGCTTTTGTTATACTAATTAAATTTCTGAGGGTTGTCTCCATTATGGGTCCTTTTATGATATTGCAGACAACTGTGACCTGCAAAGGCTTTATCAAATTGATGACATTCATTAGGTTTCTCTCCAGTATGTGTTCTTTTATGTACGCTGCGATTATACTGTCCTTAAAAGGGTTACCACACTGATTACATTCATAGGGTTTATCTCCACTATGATATTGGAGACCACAGTGACCAGCATAAGCTTTACCACATAGATGACATGCAAAGGTTTCTCTTCAGTATGTGTTCTTTTATGATATTGGAGACCACAGTGACATTCAAAGGCTTTATTACATTGGTTTCATTTTTTTTTTCGAGGCAAGGTTTCTTTCTTGGTATAGCCCTGGCTGTCCTGGAAGTCATTTTGTAAACCAGGCTGGCCTCAAACTCAGAAATCCACCTGCGTCTGCCTTCCTAGTACTGGGATTAAAGTCCTAAGCCACCACGCCCAGCTCATTGATTACATTTAAAGGGTTTGTCTCCAGTATGTGTTCTTTTATGCTTATGGAGACTACTGTACCTTGTAAAGGCTTTACCACATTGATTACATTCATAGGGTTTCTCTCCAGTATGTGTTCTTTTATGACATTGGAGATCTCGGTGATATGCAAAAGCTTTACCACATTGATTACATTCATAGGGTTTCTCTCCAGTATGTGTTCTTTTATGACATTGAAGATGACTATATCGTGAAAAGGCTTTACCACATTGATTGCATTCATAGGGTTTCTCTCCAGTATGTGTTCTTTTATGCTCACAGAGATCTTTGCGACGTGCAAATGCTTTACCACATTGATTACATTCATAGGGTTTCTCTCCAGTATGTGTTCTTTTATGACATTGGAGATCTCGGTGATATGCAAAAGCTTTACCACATTGATTACATTCATAGGGTTTCTCTCCAGTATGTGTTCTTTTATGACCATGGAGACTACTGAGTCGTGAAAAGGCTTTACCACATTGATTACATTCATAGGGTTTCTCTCCAGTATGTGTTCTTTTATGACATTGGAGACTATTGAGTTGTGAAAAGGATTTACCACATTGATTACATTCATAGGGTTTCTCTGCAGTATGTGTAATTTTATGACATTGGAGACTACTGAGCAGTGAAAAGGCTTTACCACATTGATTGCATTCATAGGGTTTCTCTCCAGTATGTTTTCTTTTATGACGGTGAAGATGACTGTTTTGTGAAAAGGCTTTACCACACTGATTACATTCATAGGGTTTCTCTCCACTATGGGTTCTTTTATGACATTGGAGACTACCGAGTTGTGAAAAGGCTTTACCACATTGATTACATTCATAGGGTTTCTCTCCAGTATGAGTTCTTTTATGACGTTGAAGATTACTGTATCGTGAAAAGGCTTTACCACATTGATTACATTCATAGGGTTTCTCTCCAGTATGTTTCCTTTTATGACTTTGAAGATGACTGTATTGTGAAAAGGCTTTACCACACTGATTACATTCATAGGGTTTCTCTCCAGTATGTGTAATTTTATGACGTTGAAAATTACTGAGATGTGAAAAGGCTTTACCACATTGATTACATTCATAAGATTTCTCTCCAGTACATGCTCTTTTATGACGTTGGAGATTATTGCATTTTTTAAAGGCTTGACCACGTTGATGACATTCATAAGGTTTCTCTCCACTATGGGTTCTTTTATGATATTGAAGATGACTGGGTGTTGGAAAGGCTTTATGAAATTGATTATGTTTGTGTGTTTTCTCTCCAGTATGTCTTCTTTTATGGCATTGGAGATGACTGGGACATGAAAAGGCTTTAGAATATTCATTACATTCATAGAGTTTCTCTCCACTATTATTACTTACATACCTGCAATGAAAATTGGCACATGTGATATACTTACTAATTATTATCCCTGTTCAATCATTTCATCTAGATGAATAAAGTTTACAAATTGGTCAAATGATAAAGAAGTATCAGATCATCTATCTGGTTATATCACTACATATATTCATGGTGTTCTCCCTTATTATGGGATGTTTTGCATCTTTCGAGATATCTGTCATGGTTAATACAAGCTGACATTTATAACATTCTTTTTATATGGGATATTTTATGATGTATTTCATATAAATGAGGAAATGGAACTGCTCAGAGCTTTATAACAATAATTGATTTCATAATTTTTTCTGTAGCAATAATTATACGACATTTCACTGTGAAAAAGGATAAACAAAAGAATTTCCAAATTCCTAGTACCCGTAAAGATTTTCTAGTGTGAGCTTGGGGAAGTTGCCAGTAAAATTAGAAAACCAATTGATTGCAAACTTCTATCATATTCAGAATATCTACCAAAGGAAGAATCTGACATATTTTCTCATTGTTCTGGGATAGAAAATGGTACATTGCTTCATTCAATATCCCTAATGCCTACATGGCTTTTATCCTTGGTGACACAAGATATATATATTAAAAGAATAACAGATGAAAAGTTTCCACATTGCATTCACACTGACTTTTTGTTCGTCATAGACATGTAATATATGAATTAAGGTTTCTCCTAGGACAACACTCTTGACTCTCATAAAATGTACCCCAAACAAATTATCAATGTCACTACAAGATTATGAGTATCACCAACTTTTCCATGGACTATTTGCTTATGGGAAGGTTTTGGATATATATTTATTACTATTCAATGTGCAATATCTAAGTCTTGTAAGTCTATACACACTGTCAGATCCAAAGTATAGATCTAATGGAGCTATAAATTGAATAAAGGTATCTCTTAAGGCAATGTTTCCTTGTCTTTTTTTAAAAGAGGAATGCTTTGATAGATAAAACAGATAACTAACATCGAGGCAGAACATTTTCTAAGAATATTATAATCAGACCGGGCGTGGTGGCACATGCCTTTAATCCCAGCACTCGGGAGGCAGAGGCAGGTGGATTTCTGAGTTCGAGGCCAGCCTGGTCTACAAAGTGAGTTCCAGGACAGCCAGGGCTATACAGAGAAACCCTGTCTCAAAAAACCACACACACACACAAAAAGAATATATAATCATAGTTACACTTAAAGTATTGACATATTACACTCCTCCTTTTCTTCCATAACATAGTAAAACTTTCTGAGTAATATTTGTATCAGCTTGCACATGAAAATTACCTTTCATGTCTTCTGGAACTTTGACAATGTCCTTCAACACGATGGTTTTCCCAAGTGTAGCCTAAAAGTCAGTATCAGAAAATGAAAGATATAATATCGGAAATTAGGCAAAATTCAATGTACTCTGAATTTTCACATCACTGGACACTATTTATTCAGCTCAATCTTCTTTGTTCTCAATTGAAATAACTGAGTATCAGCACTAACCAAGAGACATGTGTTCTCACTATTTTGAAAAGCAATGGAAAATTCACAGTCATACCTATAACAGTGAGGTTCCAGTAGGTCTCCAGCATCACATCTTTGTAGAGACTCTTCTGGGAAGGATCCAGCAAATTCCACTCTTCCCGAGTGAAGTTCACGTGCACATCATCATAAGTCACTGCATCCTAAAATATCCCATAGAACTGTACATCACAAAGCATGATTCTGACATCTCTGTAAAGAAAAGCTAACCTTCTTTGACCATATATTTATGTAATTCTGGTGCTTCTTCCACTGATTTCCTGACACAGAAATTATAATCTAAGTACCATAACATTTTAAAGGAAATTGAGTTGAAAGTTGACCTGTGTTGCTTATGACAATTTTAAATAAACAGGATAAAGTCTTTTGAGAGGAATTCTAATAGAGAGGGAGATGTAGGGTGAAACAGATCAACAGTACTGAGGACCAATGGACAGATGAAAATATTAGTAATGTAAGTGTTGAACATAAAAAGCAACCTAAGGATCTTGGGTCCCAGGTCGCTCAGAGGCCAGTCTGTGCAGGTCAGCTCAAAGACTACCAAGGGTCCCACAGAGACCAGTCTGTGCAGGTCAAAGTGTGGACTGCAAAAACGACACAGCTTCTGGGACAGGCAGAAGCAACACAGCTTCTGGGACAGACCCAGTTTCAGGCTCCAGACATCAGGGCACCTTCGTGGCCTGAGGAGAGGTGTCTGCCCAGGAAGGTTTTGCCTGTCTGAGCTCATGAGGGAGCCAACTTGGATCCTGGATCCCTCAGAGACCAGTCTGTGCAGGTGAGTGTACAGACTGCAGAGGCAACACATCTTCTAGGACAGGCCCTATATAGGGTCTTCAACGTTACCTAAGAGGCAGGTCTGAACACCAAAACTCCAAGCACCTTCTCTGCATGAGGAGAGCTTGCCTGCAGAGACTACTCTGGCCACTGAGATTCAGGAGAGAGCTGGGCTCCTGGGTCTGCTGACAGAGGCCAACAGAATCACAGGAGGAACAACCTCCAACCAGAGACAACTATAACAACCAACTCCAGAGATTACCAGATGGCAAAAGGCAAATGTAAGAATCTTAATAACAGAAACCAATACCACTCACCTTCATCAGAACCCAGCACTTCTACTTCAGCCAGTCCTGGATACCCCAACACACCCGAAAAGCAAGACTCAGATTTAAAATCATATCTCATAGTGCTTGTAGAGGACATTAAGAAGGACATTAAGAAGAACATGAATAACTCACTTAAAGAAATGCAGGAGAACACTGCTAAAGAGGTAAAAGTCCTTAAAGAAGAAACACAAAAATCCCTTAAAGAACTACAGGAAAACACAACCAAACAGGTAATGGAATTGAACAAAACCATCCAGAACCTAAAATTGGAAATAGAAATAATAAAGAAAATCCAAAGTGAGACAACTTTGGAGATAGAAACACTAGGATAGAAATCAGGAAACCATAGATGTGAGCATCAGCAACAGAATACAAGAGATGGAAGAGAGAATCTCAGGTGCAGAAGATTCCATAGAGAACATAGCCATAAAAATCAAAGAAAATGCAAGATGCAAAAAGATACTAACTCAAAACATCCAGGAAATACAGGACACTATGAGAAGACCAAACCTACGGATAATAGGAGTAGATGAAAAAGATTTTCAACATAATGGGCCAGCAAATATCTTCAACAAAATAATAGAAGAAAACTTCCCAAACCTAAAGAAAGAGATGTCCATGAACATACAAGAAACCTAAAGAACTCCAAATAGACTGGACCAGAAAAGAAATTCCTCCCAACACATAATAATCAAAACAACAAATGCACTATATAAAGATAGAATATTAAAAGCAGTAAGGGAAAAAGGTCAAGTAACATATAAAGCAGGCCTATTAGAATTACACCAGACTTCTCCCCTGAGACTATGAAAACCAGAAGATCTTGTACAGATGTTATACAGATCCTAAGAGAACACAAATGCCAACCCAGGTTACTATATCCAGAAAAACTCTCAATTAACATAGGTGGAGAAATCAAAGTATTCCGTGATAAAACCAAATTCACACTATATCTTTCCACTAATCCAGCCCTTCAAAGGATAATAAAGGGAAACCACCAAAACAAAGACAGAAACTACACCCTAGAAAAAACTAAAAAGTTATCCTTCAACAATCCTAAAAGAAGACAGCCCCAAGAACAGAATCCCATCTTTAACAACAAAAATAACAGGAAGCAACAACTACTTTTCTTTAATTTCTCTTAACAACAATGGACTCAATTCCCCAATAAAAAGACATAGACTAATAGACTGGCTAGACAAACAGGAACCAACGTTTTGCTGCTTACAGGAAATGCACCTTAGGGAAAAAGACAGACACTACCTTAGGGTGAAGAACTGGAAAAACAATTTTCCAAGCAAATGGTCCAAAGAAAAAGCTGGAGTAGCCATTCTAATATCAGATAAAATTGACTTTCAACCCAAAGTTATAAAAAAAGACAAGGAGGGCACTTCATACTCATCAAAGGTAAAATAATCCAAGATGACCTTTCAATTCTGAATATCTATGCTCTGAATACAAGGGCAGCCACATTCATTAAAAAAACTTTAATAAAGCTCAAAGGACACATTACACCTCACACAATAATAGTGGGAGACTTCAAATCCCGACTCTCACCAATGGAAAGATCCTGGAAACAGAAACTAAACAGAGACACATGGATACTAACAGAAGTCATGAAACAAATGGATTTAACTGATATCTATACAACATTTTATCCTAAAACAAAAGCATATACCTTCTTCTCAGCACCACATGGTACCTCTTCGAAAATTGACCATATAATCAGTCACAAAACAGTCCTCCACAGATACAAAAATATTGAAATTATCCCATGCATCCTATCTGACTACCATGGACTAAAGCTGATCGTCAATAACAAAATAAATAATAGAAAGCGAACATTCTCATGGAAACTGAACAACACTCTACTCAATGATTCCTTAGTCAAGGATGAAATAAAGAAAGAAATTAAAAACTTTCTAGAGTTTAATGAAAATGAAGCCACAACATACCCAAACTTATGGGACACAATGAAGGCAGTCCTAAGAGGAAAACTCATAGCCCTGAGTGCCTCCAAAAAGAAACTAGAGAGAGCATACACTAGTAGCTTGACAGCACACCTAGAAGCTCTAGAACTAAAGGAAGCAAATTCACCCAAGAGGAGTAGGCAGCAGGAAATAATCAAACTCAGGGCCGATATCAACCAGGTGGAAACAAAAAGAACTATTCAAAGAATTAACCAACCAGGAGTTGGTTCTTTGAGAAAATCAACAAGATAGATAAACCCTTAGCCAGACTCACTAGAGGGCACAGGGACAGTATCTTAAATAACAAAATCAAAAGTGAAAAAGGAGACATAACAACGGACCCTGAGGAAATCCAAAACATCATCAGATCCTACTACAAAAGGCTATACTCAACAAATCTAGAAAACCTGGATGAAATGGACAATTTCGTAGACAGATACCAGGTACCAAAATTAAGCCAGGATCAGATTAACGATCTACACAGTCCCATTTCCCCTAAAGAAATAGAAGCAGTCATCAATAGTCTCCCAACCAAAAAAACCCAGCAGCAGATGGGTTTACTGCAGAGTTCTATCAGACCTTCAAAGAAGACCCAATTCCAACTCTCCTCAAACTATTTCACAAAATAGAGACAGAAGGTACTCTACCCAATTCATTCTATGAAGCCACAATTACTCTGATACCTAAACCACACAAAGATCCAACAAAGAAAGAGAACTTCAGACCAATTTCCCTCATGAATATCGATGCAAAAATACTCAATAAAATCCTCGCAAACCGCATCCAAGAACACATCAAAACGATCATCCATTATGACCAAGTAGGCTTCATCCCAGGAATGCAGGGATGGTTTAATATACGGAAATCCATCAACGTAATCCACTATATAAACAAACTCAAAGACAAGAACCAAATGATCATCTCATTAGATGCTGAGAAAGCATTTGACAGAATCCAACACCCTTTCATGATAAAAGTCGTGGAAAGATCAGGAATTCAAGGCCCATACCTAAACATAATAAAAGCAATCTACAGCAAACCAGTAGCCAACATCAAAGTGAATGGAGAGAAACTTGAAGCGATCCCAATAAAATCAGGGACTAGACAAGGCTTTCTCCCTACCTATTCAATATAGTACTTGAAGTCCTAACCAGAGCAATTCGACAACAAAAGATCAAGAAGATACAACTTGGAAAGGAAGAAGTTAAAATATCACTGTTTGCAGATGATATGATAGTATATATTCAGAACCCCAAAAATTCCACCAGAGAACTCCTAAACCTGATAAACAGCTTCAATGCAGTAGCTGGATATAAAATTAACTCAAACAAATCAATGGCCTTTCTCTACACAAAGGATAAAAGGGCTGAGAAAGAAATTAGGGAAGCAACACCCTTCACAATAGTCACAAATAATATAAAATACCTTGGTGTGACTCTAACTAAGGAAGTGAAAGATCTGTATGACAAGAACTTCAAGTCCCTGAAGAAAGAAATAGAAGATGATCTCAGAAGATGAAAAGATCTCCCATGCTCATGAATTGGCAGGATTAATATAGTCAAAATGGGTAGCCTGCCGAAAGCAATCTACAGATTCAACACAATCCCCATCAAAATTCCAACTGAAGTCTTCACTGAGACAGAAAGGGAAATTTGCAAATTCATCTGGAATAATAAAAAACCTAGGACAGCAAAAACTATTCTCAACCTTAAAAGAACCTCTAGGGGAATCACCATGTCTGACATTAAGCTGAACTACAGAGCTATTGTGATAAAAACTGCATGGTCCTGGTAACAGCGACAGACAGATAGATCAATGGAATAGAATTGAAGACTCAGAAATGAATCCACACACCTATGGTCACTTGATCTTTGACAAGGGAGCTAAAACCATCCAGTGGAAAAAGGAAAGCATTTTCAACAAATGGTGCTGGCACAACTGGCTGTTATCATGTAGAAGAATGTGAATTGATCCGTTCTTATCTCCTTGTACAAAGCTTAAGTCTAAGTGGATCAAAGACTTCCACATAAAACCAGAGACACTGAAATTTATAGAGGAGAAAGTGGGGAAAACCCTCGACGATATGGGCACAGGGGAAAAAATCCTAAACAGAAATGCAATGGCCTGTGCGGTAAGATCAAGAAATGTCAAATGGGACCTTATAAAATTGCAAAGCTTCTGTAAGGCAAAAGACACAGTCAGCCAGACAAAAAGGCCACCAACAGATTGGGAAAGAATTTTTACCAATCCTAAATCTGATAGGGGACTAATAACCAACATCTACAAAGAGCTAAAGAAGCTGGACTCCAGAAAAATGAATAACCCCATTAAAGAATGGGGTACAGAGCTAAACAAAGAATTCCCAACTGAGGAATTCCGAATGGCTGAGAAACACCTGAAAAAANTAAGCTGTTCCTGTCTGTGCAAACTGTTTCTCTAACTGAGCTTCCTTGTCTGACCTCAGTGGGTGTCTAACCCTGCAGAGACTTGACATGCCATAGCTGGGGGATACTCATGTGGTTCCCACCCTCTCTGGGGAGATAAAGGGAGTCAGTGATGAGGATCTGCTACTGTGGTTTCCTCTGAGCAGAAGCATCGCAGGTAATAAGTGTTTTTTTTACATGATTCTGTCAGATCACAGCCCATCCTACTGGGAGCTCAGAGTAGAAACTGTAGCTAGAAAATGAAGGCAAAAACATTTGACAAAGACTGTTTCCTGTCTTGCTTTCCTGCTTGGTCACTCTCACTTGCTAACCAGCTCTCTCATCCAATTCAGGACCACTTGCTTCTGAATATTGACACCCTTGGTGGAAACGTTTTCCTATATCAATCATCAACAAGATCTCTCAGAGACATAGAAATCAGCCATTCTGATGAGGGCACACCTTCAACTGACGCTCCTTCAGTTGACTGTAGGTCTGAAATGTTGTGTTAAAACAATGATGACACAGAGACAATAATAAATAAGGAAGATGTAAAAACACAAAAACAATGATCTAACCATATCAACTGCAGGACTCCTGTCACCACACCAGAGAGGTGGAGTAGTGCCTGAGCCAGGATAAAATAGGAAGGGCTCCTGGCTCAGAGCATGAAAGGAAGGATACAGTGGAAGGTGGAGAAGAGAGGCTGCAATGCCCTGTGGTGAGGTGACCTTAACCCTGGAGTCCCAGGCCAGTGAGACCAAAGAGGTGCCAAACAGCTGGAAGGTGCATAGAGGAGCAGATTGCCCCACAGACCCAGAAATAAGACTGCTAGTCTAAGGAAGATATGCTAACTTTCCTGGAGTGGATGAAAAACAACCTCCCATTTACTGACAGCTCCAAGTTCAAAACTACAGAGTCACATATAGAGTGAGAACAGGGCTGTTTAGAAGGGGGCAAAATAAGGTTTTTGTCCTTTCCACCATGTTTTACAGAGCCTAATTTTGCCCTGGATGTGGTCATAAAGAGCTCTCTGTCCAGGGCAATTTAATGGAAACAGGTCCCTTTGATAAGAAGGATTTAACCCAAGGGGTGGGGTGAGTAACTATATCAATTTGGATGGAAACAACCTCATTTTCTTTCTCAGTCACAGAATACTAAAGTGCCACACACATAATAGAGGGCCACATGGGGGCGTTAAAGCCCAGCAGATTCAGATTCCTCCACTTATACAAGGGAGAAAATGAAGACAGGATGGCAGCTTTGAGCTATGGAGTAGGGTTTCCAAGACTGCTCTAACTTCCCAGAAATTAAGACCAGGGGCACACCGACCCCTCTTCTAGGCCCTGGAACACCTTCCTAGCCCATTCTTGCTATGACTCTGCAGCATATCCACTTTACTGAGGTTCCACATTCGCTTTAATCATCTCCCTCCATGTGTAATCAAGAAAAATAAAAAAACCAAGGGACACAGACACATTTCTGACATACAAGTCACTGACACAAAGAACAACAATGACAAATCCTAACAGCTGGCATATTTCAATCCTTCAGATGGGAATCCTGGGGGTCTTGGGGTTCCAGTCAAAGCATCAAGATTTTATGCCCAACTCACAGAAACTGCAATG
>CACVCL010032527.1:0-15764 GCA_902729485.2 Mus minutoides | reverse complement strand
ACCAATACCAAGGATACCAAGGGCTGGTAAGATGGCTCAGTAGGTAGGAGGAGCTTGCTGCAGAGCTTGAAGACCTACAGTAGATCTCCAGAACTCACATGGTGGGAAGCCAAGACCAACTCCTGCAAGCTGACCTCTGACCTTCATGAGCCTGTGTGTCCCAGGGGACTCACCCCCCCCCAACCCCCAGTCAACAAACGTAACTTTAAAACTAAAAATGTATGATTTTTTTGAGTCATCTTGAGTAGAATGTATTCCAATTCCCTCCTCTTGACATTGACATTTTAATTCCCTAAAGTCAGTTCCCAGCAGGGGCCGCCCCAAGGGGACTCTGAGAAAAGCAGACCTCTGAGGGCTAATGGCTTGGGGCTTGGGAAGGGGACTCAGGTGGGTTAGAGGTGACTTTAGGATGTTGAGCCTCCGAGAGTCAGGTCTGGGCCACAGATAAGCAGGCATCAGGAGCTTTGATCTACTGACCTCCTGGACTACAAGACAGACTGGCTTGGTCTCTATAATTACACCTTGTTTTGAACTCAAAGGGACATTTCTTTTTTTTTTTTTTTTTTTTTTTCAACTTTTATTAGATATTTTCTTCATTTACATTTCAAGTGTTATCCAGAAAGTTCCCTATATCCTCCCCCCTCCCGGCCCTGCTACCCTACCCACCCGCTCCCACCCCCTGGCCCCGGTGTTCCCCTGTATTGGGGCAAATAAAGTCTGCATAACCAAGGGGCCTCTCTTCCCACTGATGGCCAACTAGGCCATCCTCTTCTATATATGCAGCTAGAGACACGAGCCCGGGGGGTACTAGTTAGTTCATGGTTATTCTTCCACCTATAGGGTTGAAGACCAAAGGGACATTTCTTAACCAGATCCCTGCCTGGCCTTAGTCACCAGACTCAATTCCACATAAATTTAGCTGCTTTCTAAAACTCAACTTTCAGAAGACAGACATTGCCTAGTCCCCAAATTCACCCATGACTCATGACTTAAGTCACTTGCCCAAAGCTACATAGCTTGCTCTCCTGACTCCAGATGACACCTACTACGGACCTGATTTCTCTCTCTCTCTCTCTCTCTCTCTCTCTCTCTCTCTCTCTCTCTCAACCTTTTACAACATCTTTTTAGAAAACAATATTTATTCATTTTTTACTGTGTGGATGTTTTACCTTCAGGGGCGGAACTGGAGGTAGAGATGGTTGTGAGCTGCCAAAGGGATGCTGAGATCCAAACCCAGACTTCCACAAGGGAAGCGAGTGCTCTGAGCCATCTCCAGGCCCCCTTGGAATTTTCCTTTTGTTGTTGTTGTTTTTGTTTTTGTTTTTCGAGACAGGGTTACTTTGTATAGCCCTGGCTGTCCTGGAACTCACTTTGTAGACCACGCTGGCCTCAAACTCAGAAATCCACCTGCCTCTGGTATTTTCTTGTTAAGCCTAGTCCCTGGCTTTAAACACCAGTAGACACATGCCCTTCCCACTCTGTGGCTAAGTGCACCTACCAAAGGAGAATTCTAGCTACTGACTGATACTTTGTGAAGTGCCTGCTATGCTCCCAGTACCCTCTGTCCAGCAGAAACGGGGTGGGTGTGGATGGCAGACCCAGAATGGCACTTAACCTCAGGCTCCCTGGCTCCCCCTAGCGGCGAAGAGGCGAGGGACCCAGGAGCAACCGCGGAGAAAGCTTCAGCCAGGACAAACTGCATGTGTATCCTGCAACACACATCCCAGCCTGGTGGCCTCCTACACATGTCCTCCTTGCTGCAGCTTCTCCATCTATGAATCTCATTCGCTCTTTGGAAGGGTTAGTTACTTCCTTCTGGTGGGCTTTTAAACCCCCAGGAGCAGCATCAGGGAGCACCTCACTGACTGGTGCAAACAAACAAAAAATCCTGAGATCCTGGAGCATCTGCAGCAGTGCTCCCAACAAAGGCATCTTTGCAGTGCTTGCCAGTAGGGGAGTTTCCTAAGGGACCTACTACTCACAGGACTTAGGTCTTTCCCTAGAAGGCAGGAAGGGGCCCAGTCCAGCCTCACGGCAGCCCACAGCTGCCTTCTTAACCTGCGGGGGTCACTGAGAGGCTGCAGAGCAAATAGAGGGACCTGCACCCATGCTAGCCTAGCCCCAGGCAGTGAGGGCTGTGAGGAGTGACATAGTCCCCACTTCTCAGGAGCCTCCAGAATGTTGATAGGGCTCTTGCCTAGTGCATCTCTGAAGCCCAGGCCCCCCCTCCGTGACACTCTCCTTCCAGCTAAGCTGTGCCTCCCTCCCCCCAAAACAGCTCCACCAACCTGGGACCAAGTGTGCAAAGAGCTGAGCCTCTGGGGGCCATCTCCCACTCAAAGCACCTCAGGACTAATCGAGACTTAGAAGCAGAGTAAAGGCTGAGACCCCTGGCTTTCTCTTCCTCTGGTCTGGCCACAGAGAACCAAGTCCACAATTTTCAGGGTTTCCAAAAGTGGATCTCTGGCAAAATGGGTTCTTGAAGGTCTCCCTTGTCAGTGGCTTGTGTTCCTGTAATTCCAGGACTTAGCAGAAGGATTGGGGGGAGAGGGGGTGTTAGAGAGATCCATGTCTAGGGGCGCACGGGTTCGGGGGTGGGTCGCGGGTACTCACAGGAACGCGTGGTAGACAAACGCCCAGCCGCGGGGTCTCTCCAGCATGTTGTACAGATAGTTCTGCACCCGCTGGTACTTGACGTTGCGCGGACAGTTCTGGCTGCTGGTGTAGAAGAGAGGCTTACCAGCAGGCTCATTCGGGCCCCCTGCTTGCTCTGGCGGCTCTCTCTGAATCCGCCGCCGCCGCCGCCGCCTCCGACGAGCGCCGCCGCGCGGGTGCCGAGCAGCAGCCGACCTTCGCCAATGGAGGCCGCTGAGTTCAGCAACACCCTGCCGCGGCTGGACTCCACATCCTTTATGCCGCTGCCCGGGCGCCCCCCACCCGCGCCTGCCACCGCCGCCGAGCCGCTCCTCACCCAGAGCCCGGCGGCACCGCCCTCCTCTCCTCCCGCGTGTTGGCAGGGCATGGCATCACCATGGGCACCGCGAGGGGGGCGCTGGCGCCTGAGGCGGGGGCAGCAGCTTCATGTGCATGGGCAGGTCTGCAGGAGGAAGCCCGCAGCCTACGGGGCGCCCCCGAAGGAGGGGGGCGGACTAGGGAGAGTCGGGGCTCTGGGCGGGGGCGGCGGGGTGTGCAGAGCAGGCCTGGGGAGGTCCGGATTTCTGCCTTCCAATTCCAAATCCGGACCTGTTGGCGGCGTCACTTTGTGAGGTGTCTGGTGGCTGCCACTCCCTCCTCCCTGAGGGACCGAGGGTGTGCGGGATGCCCAGAGGCACGCTTGCAAGAGTGCACACCCAGCAGGGTTCGAGTCTGTCTGTCCCCTGCACCCAGGCAGAACACAGGCTTGACCCTAAGTTGGTCTCCCAGGATGAAAAATTGGGTTTTGCTTTCCTAAAGTTGTAGATATATTCTTATATTGCAAAAGAAACTTTAAAATTCTAAAATTTGTCCTCATTACAAGAGGAGCAAAGTTCAGAGCAGCCTCAGGGAAGCTTGAAGGCTGTTTCTTGTGTTTAGCAAACCTAGACTAAGGAAGTTCTTGGGATCTCACTCCTCCCTGCCTTCAGGGGGATTTCTTTTTAGCTAAACATTTGTTTCAGATCTACCCAGGTGTTGTTCATAATAAGGTTTAAACTTAAGATTTATAAAAGGTCTCTCAGGCTATAGATCTTATGCAGGCATTACAAGATGGCTTGCCTACTTCATATAAGATTATTATGGATTTGAAAGTTTGTTTTTTACTTTGCATCCTGTTAATCATAAAGAGCTTAACTCTAGTGAGCTTGTAATCACTGGAAAAATTTTGCCTTTAGGTATGGCTTACAATATGTGAGAAATTTTTATTGTTTGTGTTTCAATACAGGAAGCTAAGAGTTTGAATCTTTCAGTGTATACTGTTTCTTAAATGAAAAGTAATTTAATAGCAATTGCCTCTAAAGTTTACTTCAAATCCTTGCTGTCACATAATGAACTTTAAAGTCCTAGAGAGTAGTTGTTGCTCCATAAGATTCAGAGGCAATATCTTCTAATATTTAGGGTTTTAGTTACCCTAGAAAAATTGTGGTACAAGAAAATTTAAGAAAAAAGGGGATGTTGTTTATTACAAATTATTTTCAAAAGCTTCCAGGAGATGTTAATTAGCTAAGACCTCATCTTAAACTCACCACAGGAGAACTTAAGCCTTTGTTAGATACTATTGAAAGATCCTGAGAAAATGTAACAGGCCTCAAAGACCCTGAAACTGGAAAGAGATTTCATTATTAGTAGAAAGCCTTTACATAGCTAAACATAATAGCCTGAACATTTCTTGAATCTGTGTGCTTGCCCCTACTGTTCTTTGAATGCATGTATTTGCCAACTGCTATAGCTCACTGCCAAGAGTTTGTGGGTTAGTTGATGGATTGAGATNGGGGGGGGGGGAAGGGGGCAATCTTTGTGTTTTTTCCACAGAAGCTGCAAGAGCATGCTAACTTCCAAAATGTGATGCACTGACCTGTGAGTTCCTGAGTGCCCTGACAGTGGTGACAGGAAAGCTGTATTGAGCGCACAGAGAAGGAGGAATCAAGGAGAGCAGACACTTGCAATCAGAATGAAGAAACTCTTCCTATCTCCTGCCACAGACTGCAGCAATGAGAGCTTGTAGGGAGCGGCAGTTGCTCCGGAATGGCAGTTGCTCAGGAATGGCAGTTGCTCTGGAATGGCAGTTGCTCAGGAATGGCAGTTGCTTAGGAACGGCAGTTGCTCAGGAAAACCCGGGCTCCCTCTTTAGGCCCTCCTCAAGCAGTAGCCCCTCCCGAAGGGAAAATATGCTAATGAGGCACTGTTTGTAGTACCAATGAAGGGAAAATATGCTAATGGCTGTGGCTTGTGGCACCAATGAACGGGCCACATGCAAATGAGGTGTGGCTTGGTGCACCAATCAGCAACCACTATGACACCCCTCCCCCTTCCCTGGGAGTGTATAAAAGCAGCAGCTCTGCTGCTGTTCTGGGTCCTGGGAATCAACTATCAAGGCGCTCCTGAATAAGGCTGACTGAGAAGATCCCGGTGGTGGCGTGACTTTCTTGCTGCTCGACGGAGGCAGGGAGGCGCGCCACAAGAGCTGACCTGGTGCCGACTTAAAATAAAAACAACTAAAAGCTGACTCGTGAGGCAGAGAGACTGGTATAGAGAATGGACAAGATGTTTGTCAGAGACAATGTTTTTGGCCATTTAGGCCAACTCCCCTATAGTTGTGAAAGCTTGTATACATAACCCATATGCTGTATTGTTGGGTAATTTTGAGAGAGTTATGATCACCAATCTTTGCAAGTCTTTTAACTAATTGTATAGATCCTAACTTAAACAAGGAAGCTGCTGTTATGATGATGTTAAAAAGACCTGCTTATGTTTTGCTGCCTGTAGAGTTAAGAAATGATCGCTGGTTTGAGAATTTGAGAAAGCGAACTTTGAAAAGGTTAATGAACAATTTTAGGAATTTTAACTTCTTTTGCTGCATCTACCACAGCTTTAGATCAGCAGTTACATACTGCTAATTTTGTTAAGGATAAGCATAGGAATATTTACATAGCTTTGTCAGAACTACATATTATAGATAAGAAACTGGAGGCAGAGATTAATGCTTTTAAAAAGGTAGTTTTAGCAATAGGGAAAGTAATAGCAAATATTAAGACTAGAAAGGCAGAAATTTCGGATATTAGCAGAAGTCACTTGGACACTTGGAACATTGATGAATTGGCCAGAGATTTAAAAAATAACCTAAGTGCCTTGAATCCCCTGGACTGGCTTCAATACATAATCCTGTTTGCTATTATTATCTGCATTACTTTACTGGTAATCATTGTGTTTCCAATTATCCTTAGAGCTCTGCTGAGATCTGTAGCCACGACGAAGCGGGACATTCTGGAACTTTGGCTGAGAAATAAAGAAAGGAGCAGAATGCTCCACTCTTCCCAGTGAAGCTGCTTGATTAAAGTTGAAAAACTTTAAAAGCACTCACGAGACACAGAGTTTCAAAAGGAACTCAATCTCCTGGGAGAAAGAACATTCTCGCTATCCATGCACCCCTGTGTAAGTCTGGTGTATAGATCCATGCACGTGCTCTCATTAAGTAGGATTTTATTATAGTGCTTTCAAAGATTGAATTTTGACCTAGCTAAGCCTTTCGCCAGTGTTCCAAAAAAAAAAAAAAAAAAAAAAAGGTGACCTGCTACATCCACTCCAGTAGCAACCCGCGTGACAGGCTGAGAAGTCTAGGCGCGGTCCCAGGGAAAAAAGCCTGGGACTTTAGTCTCCTGGAATTGTGGCATCCTGTATAACGAATGCTCCAACGTCCTTGATTTAGTTAGTAAACAGATCTGTGTGCTTTCCCCTAATATCGCTTCATTATAAGTGCTTCTAAGGATTCATATTTTAACATATAGCCAAGTTAGATCCTATTGTCAGGAACTAGGTTGGAATTCGTACTTATCGATTCAGTGACGGGATGTCTCCTTAAGTGGTGATTGATTCTTATTCCTCCAAACACTGGACTCTTCCTTGGTCTGACTCTATGAACTCAGTGAGGGTATATGTCCTTAAATGTTACCAAATCCTTTATCTAACTCGACACCAAAATCTCATAACGTAATAAGTACTCTAGGTTAGCTAGAACGGAATTCCTTAGTTAGAATCATGACTTGCATGTGAATGCCCTTGCCCTGGGACTGTTAAGACCTCACACCTGGCTCCTAAAACCATAACTGACCTTAGATAGAGCTGATTTTGTCTCAGTTGTTTTATTACCCAGTTCCTGTCGGTCCTTTCTGTGACTATGTTCCTCTGCCTTGTGTAAGAGTCATTAAGCATCCGGTGATCTCATTGTACCTTGAAGATGTGTTACCTAACTCACTATTTTCTTCTGTATAAAAGTCTGATGCTCAATTTGACACAATACACTCAGATATTACACACTCCCTTGTGTGTCGTGTCTGTTTGTCACTTGCCGAATCTTTGCCCACTTCCTCAAGAGAACTTGACCCACGCAGGCAGGGGACCCAGAGGGCCTGTGGCACTGCTTAATGTCCAAATGATGGTTTCCTAGGATGCAAGGATCATACCAGGGAAGCTATGATGTCTATTTCGAAAATGTCAATAAACCCAGGTGGGAAGGTAGCAAGGACAGCTGCAATTAGTAAGAGTTATAGACATCTAAGACATTTGTAACTAGCTCTTTTGAATGTCATCATCCACTTAATCACAAACCCAGAGAAGGGGGCTTGTCTGTGTATCCACAGACAGGATGGGCCTCTAGGAACCCAGCATCCTGACTCCCAGGACTCCCTGCCTCCTGCTAGGGGAAAGGCTGCTGTTGGTGCAAACCCTTAGGGATCATCCTGCTCGTTCAATCCTAGAAAGGAAAGACTAAGAGACTCTACTCAGACCTGTCCCTAGGCCTTGGTCTGTGCCATGTTTTCCTTGTAACCCAGTGACTTCTCTAGAATCCGTTTTCAGTTGAAACTCCTTTTCTTTCACAAACATTAATTCGAAAATAACAACAACGACAAGGAAACTTATGTCTACAACGATCCTTTGACGGAAAATAAAGAACGACTTTATAGTCATCCGTATCACTCCCATGCATGAAATAATGTAGCATTATTTCATGAGTAACAATTACACTAAAATATTATGAAAGGGTGCGGCGCGCCTCCCTGCTTCCTCCGTCGAGCAGCAAGAAAGACACGCCACCACCGGGATCTTCTCAGTCAGTTTTATTCTGGAGTGCCTTGCTTGTAGATTCCCGGGACCCTGGATATTAGCAGAGCTGCTGCTTTTATACACTCCCAGGGAAGGGGGAGGGGTGTCATAGTGGTTGCTGATTGGTGCACCAAGCCATACCTCATTTGCATGTGGCCCATTCATTGGTGCCACAAGCCACAGCCATTAGCATATTTTCCCTACATTGGTACTACAATCAGTGCCTCATTAGCATATTTTCCCTTCGGGAGGGGCTACTGCCTGAGGAGGCCTGAGGAGAGAGCTGCGCATGCGCACTAGGCTCTCCTCCCTGGCAGCCTGCCAGCCCCATGCCATCTTGTAATGGGGCGGAGCCGCAGGCTCCCGGAGCTGCACAGCCTTCCCGGAGCCGGACGGCCTTCCCGGAGCCGGACGGCCTTCCCGGAGCTCGGGTGGCTTCGCCGGTCAGGGCTCGGGCGGCTTCACCGCGGTTGGGGCTTGCGCAGCGGCTTTCGCCGCCTCGGTCGGGGCTCGCGCGGCGGCTTTCGCCGCCTGCCTCGGTCAGGGCTCGCGCGGCGGCTTTTGCCGCCTGCCTCAGTCTCGGTCGGGGCTCGGGGATCCCTGGAGGCGGTGCCTCTCGAAGCCCGGGGCTCCCCAGAGGCGGGGCCTCTCAGAGCCCGGGGCTTCTCGGAGGCGTTCGCTGGGGAGGCCCAGGTGTGGCTTCCTACATCTCCCCCTTCTTTATTAATTAAATATGAAGTCCTGCAAATCTGGTCAGCGAACACCCCGGCCTGAGGGAGCAGCCTTTGACAAGTGATTGATAGGTAATCCGGCTACCATCAGTCACGACCACCAGTCTGTCTCTGCAGAGATCTGGAGTAGGAGGAGATACCACCAGCACATTGCTGGCAGACTTGGCTGTAACAGAGGTCAAATTGTTTATCAATTATGAGACATTGTACCCGTCTCCGTATCTTTTTATCAGGAGGATAGGTCAAGATGACACGAAACCTCCATGCAATTTGACATGCTTTTGAGGAATCTATCCTGTATGGAACATCCCCTGCACTGTATTGTGACACTCTGTCAGCAAAATTGAGTTTCCTTACTCCGTCATCCTTTGAGGTGGAA
The DNA here is from genome assembly GCA_902729485.2 of Mus minutoides. NCBI lineage: Eukaryota > Metazoa > Chordata > Mammalia > Rodentia > Muridae > Mus > Mus minutoides. The sequence continues at coordinate 6,860 of CACVCL010032527.1, read as the reverse complement.
TAGTGGGAGTCATTAGGTCTGTCCCTAAACCGGGGAAGTATCAGCAAACCAGTCTGCTAGGAAATCATTACAGACTTTTAAGAGGGGCCAACCAGAACTCAGGAGAAATGCCCTCATCTATGGCCATCAGGGCTTGAACAACAACAGCTTTCAGTCGGGCCTGAGTGCATCTCATACAACATAACAACCAAAGGTAAAGTATGACATAACAACCAGAGGCAAAGTACACAGCCCATAAACATCAGGACATCCCAGCCCATTCTTTAGAATAGTAAAAGGCATTGGACAGCCAAGAGGTGACGTCTCTCAACGTGACAGGGTCGACTCTGGTGCCATTCAGAATGGAAATCTGGATAAGGAGCTTCTGGAACAGTCGTTCTGCCTCTGCACTCCAATTCCCTTGAAGATACTCCGACAACTCCCTGTTGCATCATCCAAGGGAGGGGGCACTCTTCGTATCAGTGTCTCGGTATCCAAATTGGTTCTTTGTCCCTAGGAAAAAACACAAACCGCTTCCCGGGACTGTGAAAGGACCGGGTCTGGACCTAGCCATGACCTGTATAACACATCTTTCCATTTAACATATTGTGAATGTATAGGAATTATGTCAGCGTGCCTGTCAGCTGCCGAAAGGCCATTGTTATAATGGTTTTAATTCATAATTTGGAATCTTCAGGTAACATTGAACCCAATTAATGTCACCTAATAATCTTTGGAAATCATTTAAAGTCCTCAAATTATCCTTCTTAAACTCTACCTTTTGTGGCACTATCTGTTTTGTTCCTACTTTGGCTCCTAAATAATCTCAAAAAGCTATAGATATTAATCTTAACATCCTGTCCAGGTAAACAACCACTCTCTTTCAGCTCTGAATCGAGTTGTCCACCTAGGTTGAGGAGGTGCTGCTTTACTTGTGGGATTCCCATATTTGGAATAAGCCACAGGACTCCATCTTGATACCAAAGAAACCATCTTATGCATCCCACATGGGCTCTTTTTATAGGAGCACAAAAGCTACCCTTCAAAGATACATTAAACAAAACATTGCTTTTCCATGACTGTGGATGGCAATTGCAAAGATTTACTGGTTCCAGAAATCCTAAGAAAAACCATAGAATCCACNCACTAGTTTCATACCTGCTTTCAATGTGCCCTGATTCCAGGCAAAATCTAGGTCTCTGCCAAGTTTGTCCCAGCAGAGAACAGTAAGACTCCCTGATACTGCAAACCAAGTGGCCACGGTATCACACTCCTTCAAAAACCTATCAAGGGTGGATTGTTTCATTTTTAAAATTTTTGATATAAGAGCTCCTGAAGAGCTAAAAAAATTGTGTGCGAATGAGAAGTGCCCATGATTACTTACTCCTTTTCTAACTGCACTCCTTTTCTTTATTGTCTCTTACCCTAGAACTTTCTCTTGTCCCATTTACCTGGGAACTTTATACTTACTCTGCCTTGTCCCTTACTGGGAACCTTATTGTCTCTTACTCGAGAACCTTATTGTCTCTTACCTGAGAACCTTATTGTCTCTTATCCGAGAACTTTCTCTTGTCCCATTTACCTGGGAACTTTACTGAGGTCTATCTCCTTCTGACCTTTTCTTGCTTTATTTTTGAGCTGATACCCTTTATCATCTAGGTGCTATTGCTCCCTCTCATATTTAACAGCCTCCTCATCCACCTCTTCTTCCGAAGAGGAGTCGAGGTTGGAAAGCTGCAATTCCTTGAGAGAGGGGTAAATCCCCTTTTATTGTTCCCCCTTAATATTTACGAATAGGTTCTAGCCACCCTTTTGCTGTTTGAGCTTTGCCACTTTGCTTTACTGCTTCTAACAGTGTTTGGAGGGCCGTTAAGACTAAAATGGCCACCCCACTCCAAAATGGATCGATATAGGGAAGCATCCTCTCTAAAATATTCCGGGAAGCTTACTGGTACCGCCACTCCTAGCTGATGAGTTCTGATCCCACCAAGATAATCTTCAGTTCCTGAAGACTTCCCATGAAGATATTCTTCAGATCCCACGAAGACCTTCTTCAGATCCCACGAAGATCTTCTTCAGATCCCACGAAGATCTTCTTCAGATCCCACGAAGACCTTCTTCAGATCCCACGAAGATCTTCTTCAGATCCCATGAAGATCTTCTTCAGATCCCACGAAGATCTTCTTCAGTTCAGATCATCTTCGGTTCCCGGGGTTCTCGGCACCACTTGAGGCGCACCTCCCTGCCTCCGTCGTCAACCAGCAAGAAAGACACGCCACCACCGGGATCTTCTCAGTCAGCTTTATTCTGGAGTGCCTTGCTTGTAGATTCCCGGGACCCTGGACATCAGCAGAGCTGCTGCTTTTATACACTCCCAGGGAAGGGGGAGGGGTGTCATAGTGGTTGCTGATTGGTGCATCAAGCCATACCTCATTTGCATGTGGCCCATTCATTGGTGCCACAAGCCACAGCCATTAGCATATTTTCCCTACATTGGTACTACAAGCAGTGCCTCATTAGCATATTTTCCCTTCGGGAGGGGCTACTGCCTGAGGAGGCCTGAGGAGAGAGCTGCGCATGCGCACTAGGCTCTCCTCCCTGGCAGCCTGCCAGCCCCATGCCATCTTGTAATGGGGCGGAGCCGCAGGCTCCCGGAGCTGCACAGCCTTCCCGGAGCCGGATGGCCTTCCCGGAGCCGGACGGCCTTCCCGGAGCTCGGGTGGCTTCGCCGGTCAGGGCTCGGGCGGCTTCACCGCGGTCGGGGCTCGCGCGGCGGCTTTCGCCGCCTCGGTTGGCGGGGCTCGCACGGCGGCTCTCGCCGCCTGCCTCGGTCTCGGTCGGGGCTCTGGGATCCCTGGAGGCGGAGCCTCTCGGAGCCCGGGGCTCCCCAGAGGCGGGGCCTCTCAGAGCCCGGGGCTTCTCGGAGGCGTTCGCTGGGGAGGCCCAGGTGCGTCTTCCTACAAAAGGGTAATAGTAAAAGTACATAACAATTCCACTTATTTATTTATTTTGGTTTTGTGCAACAGGATCTCACTCTGTAGCCCAGGCTGTCCTGACGTTACATATTTAGCTGAGGCTGGCCTCTAACTTGTGATTATCTCCCTGCTTGTGTCTTGAATGTTGTGATTACAAGAATCAAAAGGCCTATGCAAAGAATCACTCTAAAAAACTACCAGTGTTTATGGCCAGTGTAGACCATTGTGAGTTCATTGACAGACCTCATCCCTTAAGATGGTTTTGCTTTAGCCTGGCAATGGTGGCCCATGCCTTTACTTCCACCACTCAGGAGGCAGAAGCAGGCTGATCTCTGTGAGTTTGAGGCCAGCCTGATCTACAGAGCAAGTTCCAGGTCAGCTAGGCTTACATAGAGAAACCCTGTCTCAAAAGAGTATGGTAAGGGTGCTTTCAACTACTCCTTTGTGGTGCCTGCCTGAAATGTATGGTCTTAGAAAATAAATTCCCTAAAGTTTATAGAAGTTATTTTACTTCAATATATTTACTAGAAAATAATTGATTTTAATGCCTTTTCTGTCCTGTTGTATTTTCTTACTGAACAGTACTCTGAAATAGTATCATTAGAAATGCCACCTATAGGCTAGAGACAAAGACATATTGTAGCACCTACAAAGGGAGGTTAAATAAAGTCAAAGGTCAGCATCACCATTACATTCTTGCTTTTCTTGTTCAGGGCTATGCATTTTACTGTTTGTTCCAGCCCTCCCAACAGAGCATAGATTCACAATCAAACTCATGTGCACTGTTCTGATGAGCTTGTGTGCTGTCAGAGATACTATACAGAGATACAGATACATTTTGACCAGTGTGAGATGCCTGGGCTAATCAAAGTAGCAATAACAATACAAGTTGAAACCCTAGAACAGTAAGGATATTTAATAATGTAAAATGATGGAACTCCTTGCTTGCTCAGTGACTTGCACCAAGCCTAGTCATAACAATAGGCTTGAAGCCAGGGCAGAAGCCCCTGACTTCCTGAAAGAAGGCCCTTTAAACTATACCGTCCATGTCTGCTGCTTTTATTTCCTCTGTGGTAATCCATAATCGAGCCAATAAGCATAGCAGCTGTACTGCATTTCATAGGTATCTATCATTATAATCAATGGTCATATTAAAAATAGCAGTGTGGTGTGGCAAAGTACTCCTTTTTTTTTTTTTCGAGACAGGGTGACAGGGTTTCTCTGTATAGCCCTGGCTGTCCTGGAACTCACTTTGTAGACCAGGCTGGCCTCGAACTCAGAAATCCGCCTGCCTCTGCCTCCTGAGTTCTGGGATTAAAGGCGTGCACCACCATGCCCGGCCAAAGTACTCCTTTTTAATGCAGAATAATAATTCCTAAGAGATATGACACAAACCTCTTAAGGTGTTTCTCTAACAAGCTAAGGCCAGGGAACTCAGCACAATATCAGAGACCATCTGAGGCTGGCCAGACTGCTAGAGGTTCTGATAATTGGAATCTGAGGCCTGCATTACTTTGTCAATGAGAAATGATCCACTTGAAAACAGCCTGGACCAAGGGCACAGAAAGAATGTAGAAGATGTGAACTGAAGTTCTGAGAAAGAAGCCACACCTGTGCTAAACATTCTATAAGGCCAATAGACTAGAGCCTCTCTGATGATGGAGAGCTGGAGTGCTGTGGCTATACTGGTCTGTTAGAGAGAGCTGGAGTGCTGTGGATATACTGGTCTGTTAGAGAGAGCTGGAATGTGGTGGGTATACTGGTCTGTTATACAGACCTGGAGTGCTGTGGGTATACTGGTCTGTTAGAGAGAGCTGGAGTGCTGTGGGTATACTGGTCTGTTATAGAGAGCTGGAGTGCTGTGGATATACTGGTCTGTTATAGAGAGCTGGAGTGCTGTGGATATACTGGTCTGTTATAGAGAGCTGGAGTGCTGTGGATATATTGGTCTGTTATAGAGAGCTGGAATGCGGTGGGTATACTGGTCTGTTATAGAGAGCTGTAGTGCTGTGGGTATACTGGCTTGTTATAGAGAGCTGGAGTGCTGTGGGTATACTGGTCTGTCTTCAGCATCTCCATTGTCATTTCTGGCCCACCTCTGTGTTTGACCTAACTTCTATTTGACTAGCTGGTAAAATCTCTTTTAGCTTCCACCAACCCAAAGGCAATGAATGTCATCAGATGATACATGAGGCCTGTAGCAGAGATGTTCATGGTTTACTGATATCCGCACAGATGTAGTTTTTAAATGCTTTCATTTATAGCTTTTTCTGTTCCATACTCATAAAAACCCATTCCTAAAGCTATTACTACATTGGATCTTGGAAGTCAGGAGTCACCTGAATTGGTATTCTCAAGAAATGGTCTCTCATATTTGGCCCCAGGATACACTATGCCTCGTTCCCTTTGAGGTGAACACTGTGGTTATGCTTCAACCACATTTATGTGGCTGTCACAAGTGGTTTAGTAATGGGCTGGACACAGAGCTTCAATAGATCTCCCTGTCCCCAGGCCATCAGCTACCTTTTTTCCCTAAGAACCTCCCAAATATTGTCCTGATCAGCATTACCAAAGTAAAATAATTATACTTACTATGTGTTCAGTGTCACGATTGTGACCAAATTCAGTAATAAAGTAAACCAAATTTGTCATTGGAGTCTTCATACACAAAAATTTGGTCTTAAGTCCAATATAAAAATTTTTTTATCTAAGTCACCAGTAGATTAGTTTTCTGTGAAAATAAAGAGTCTTCTTATGTAGGTATTTTTATCAAAAAATTTAAAGCAGACCCAAGTCTTGTGGTATGGTTTTGACATTGCATGTATATTTTGATCCTTTCTTAACACTAACTTCAGTTTAATTCATGAAGCCCTACTTACTTAGCTTACTCTAGCAGATTACTATGCCAGTCTTTTAGATACTGTTTGAAAGCTTCTTCTAAGGCACAACTTAAATGGAATGGTTAGATTCTTCCATCTTCCATATAGCTAGAAATAGTCAAGTTGATAGAGAAGTGAAAAATCTCCTGTGAGCTAGTGTATTAGAAAATTCTGGTTCAGCGCAGGGCGCAAGGCCTGGGGGCCGTGCACCCACCCAGGTTTCCAGCTCTCCCAGCGATCTGGACCACCGGTAAGAGGAACACACATCTGTTCCAGTCCAATCTCGTGGGACTTGAATCTGCAGCTGGAGATAGGCGGAGGGCGGAGAGCAGACCCCTTCCCTTCCGGCCCACACCGCTCCGCGCCAGCGCAGGGCGCAAGGCCTGGGTGCAGTGCACCCACCCAGGTTTCCAGCTCTCCCAGCGATCTCCGGACCACTGGTAAGAGGATCACACATCTGTTCCAGTCCGAACTCGTGGGACTTGAGTCTGCAGTGGGAGAGAGACAGGCGGAGGGCGGAGAGCAGCCTCCTTCCCTTCCAGCCCACACCGCTCTGCTCCAGCGCAGGGCGCAAGGCCTGGGTGCCGTGCACCCACCCAGGTTTCCAGCTCTCCCAGCTATCTGGACCACCCCGATCTCCGGACCACTGGTAAGAGGAACACACATCTGTTCCAGTCCGAACTCGTGGGATTTGAGTCTGCAGCGGGAGATAGACAGGTGGAGGGCAGAGAGCGGACCCCTTCCCTTCCGGCCCACACCACTCAGCTCCAGAGCAGGGCGCAAGGCCGGGGTACCACGCACCCACCTAGGTTTCCAGCTCTCCCAGCAATCTCCGGACCACTGCGCAGGGCACAAGGCCTGGGTACCGTGCACCCACCCAGGTTTCCAGCAAGACTCTCCTAACAATCTAAGGACCACTGGTGAGCAGCTGAACTCAGCATCTGTTCCAGCCCAATCTCAAGCGACCTGAGACAACAGCAGGAGATTGAGAAAGGCCCAGGACAAGACAGACGCTCCCTTCTGGTCT
>CACVCL010032526.1:0-15774 GCA_902729485.2 Mus minutoides | reverse complement strand
AAAAAAAAAAATGGGGTTTTGAAACTGAATGCTGAGTTCGAGGCCAGCCTGGTCTACAGAGTGAGTTCCAGGACAGCCAGGGCTACACAAAGAAACCCTGTCTGAGCCCGGCATAGTGGCACACGCCTTTAATCCCAGCACTTGGGAAGCAGAAGCAGGCGGATTTCTGAGTTCGAGGCCAGCCTGGTCTACAAAGTGAGTTCCAGGACAGCCAGGGCTACACAGAGAAACCCTGTCTCAAAAAACAAACAAGGGGCTGGTGAGATGGCTCAGCGGGTAAGAGCACCTGACTGCTCTTCCGATGGTGATAAGTTCAAATCCCAGCAACCACATGGTGGCTCACAACCATCCGTAACGAGATCTGGCTCCCTCTTCTGGAGTGTCTGAGGACAGCTACAGTGTACTTACATATAATAAAATAAAATAAATCTTTAAAAAAAAAACAAACAAACAAACAAACAAAACAAACAAAACAAAACAAAACAAACCTGTCTGGGAAATACAAAACAAACAAACAAACAAACAAAATCCCGAAACTGAATGCTGTTTCACTACCAGCAAGTAACAGAGAAAGGACTTGAACCCCAAGTTGCTCGATGCCACAGCTGCCTTTAACCTCCAAGCTATCAAACAAACAATGGCAGCAACGGTAAGAAAAAAACACTTTGAGAAATGGTTCAGAATAGAAGAGCTACTTAAAAACGAAAACAAAAACGGTACGGCTGTAGCACCAAATTTCAGTTAAAAGAAGGGCTGAAAAGGAAGCAATCTAGACTCTGGGCTGTGCCCAACCTCCGAGCACAGGAATCTGGTCTCTAGCTACAGTGGAGAAGGGGACACTGCCAGGGAGCAGAGAGGTGAGGGCAAAGAGGTGGCCAGAGCTTCAACCACCCAAAGCCCTGCACAGTCATCTCCGGGGCCGAGGAACACCGGCCTCCAAGTATGAGGCTATAGCTAGATTCAGATGATTCAGCAATGGTGGGGTGAAGACTGGGAACCAGACCCGAGGAATGACTAAAGCAAAATTGGTCTGGTGTAGTGAAACGAGCCGGAGTAGACTTGTTGGGGAAGAAGAGGCACTGCTGAGCTGGCTGTGCCTAAGGGTGGTACAGAGAGCTGCTAGACAGAATACAGGTGCCTCTGGGGACAACCAGCTGTGGCCCAAACCCTTGTTTTGCCACCTTAACAGTTCTGTTAACTAAAGCCAAAAGCTTGCAGCTTCTTTACAAGTCGAAGCTGGAGATATGGCTCAGTGGTTGAGAGCTCTTGTATTTGTTGCTCTTGCAGAGGACAGTGATGGCTCTAAGTTGGCTCTCAGTGGATCCTAGCGGGGCATTACTAGTTGGGGAATATCAGCCCAGCAAGGCAAAGAAATGATCAGTGACCAGATAACTACCAAAGTATAGTGTACCCAACACTCACTCCAGTTCCGGGGAGATCCCACGCCCTCTTCTGGCCTCCATGGGCACTGCATGCACAAGGTGCACAGAAACTCGTGAGAACAAAACATCCACACATGTTTTTAAAGGGGGGCAGGGGATGATAACAGGGCTAAAGACTGTGAAAATGACTGAAATACAGAGCAGGGCGTGGAGGCATGCACCTGTAGCCCCAGCTAGTTAGCGAGCTGAAGCAGGAGCCCCAAGAGCCCAGCCTGGACAGTAATGAAACACCATGTCCTAAAACAAACATAAAAGAGATCATTTAAGACTGGGGGCAGGGGGAAGGGTGTGTGGAGAGACGGCTCAGTGGTTAAGAACACCGAGATTCTTTCCAAAGGACCCAGGTTCAATTCCCAGCACCCACATGGCAGCTCACCACCATCTGTAATTCCAGTTCCAGGGGATTCAACATTCCTCACACAGACAACTGTGTAGGCAAAACACATAAAATAAAAATAAACATATAAAAAACAAAAAACCAGCCGTGGTTTGGTGATAGAGAGATGGCTTAACAGTTAAGAAGAGCATTGGCTGCTGTTCCAGAGGACCTGGGTGTGAGTCCCACCCAACACCTGCATGGCAACTGGAAATCCAGTTCCGAGAGACCCTGCACCCTTTTCTGGACTCCATGGATTCTGCGTGTACATGGCATACAGACACACACGCAGGCAAAATACCAATATACATAAAGTTAAAAATAAAGATAAAAGCAGTGGTTACACCTATGTGAATATTCTAAAATCCTTTTAGATGGGTGAATTGTACAGACTATTAACTACATTCCATTAAGGCTGAGTTTAAAAGGAGACTATCCAGCTGAGCATAGTAACACACTCTTTCAAGCCCAGCACTCGGGAGGCAGAGGCAGGAAGATCTCTGAACTTGAGGCCAGCCTGGTCTATAGAGAGGGTCCCAGGACAGCCAGGGCTACACAGGGAAACCCCGCCTCAGGGGAAACATGAAGGAGGAGTCAACTCTCTCTGGGAACTGCAGTTTTAGTTCTGCTAAGGAATCGTATCCAGCACCCACTTCCCAATGGCCTGCTCAACAGGCCCAGATGGATGTCGCTGTCCCTATTACAGAGGTCTCTCACAATAGTCTGAATGTAATTATCTACTGTTACAATTCTCTAGCATAGGACAGGTGTGGGGACAGTAGATCTAGAAGAGCAGAACTTTGTGGTTCTGGGGTTAAACCCAGGGTCCATGCTTGCAAGGCAATTGTCCTCTTGTGAAACCACATCCCAAACATTTGGAGCCAGGGTGGACATAAGGTGCCCATGATAACCCAGAAATTATTGTGTAGACCAGGCTAGACTCAAATTTTACAATCCTCCTGCCTAAGCCATCCAAGTACCTAGGATGACAGGTGTGTGCCACCAGGGTCTGCAGAGGGACCGAAGCTTAAGGTTCAGTTTTCTGAATGGGACTTTTTGGGAATTGGTTTTCTTGGCTGACTAGGTATAAAGGCCATAATGACTGTAAGCCAATGCTCCAGAGGCAGGAGGATCATGATGAGTTCAAGGCAAGCCAGGACTCTCAGCTCCTTCTCCAGCACCATGACTGCCTGCCTGCCTGCCTGCCTGCTACCATGTTTTCCGCCATGATGATAATGGACTAAACCTCAGAACTGTAAGGCAGCCCAATTAAATGTTTTCTTTTTTTTTTTTTTTTTTTTTGGTTTTTCGAGACAGGGTTTCTCTGTATAGCCCTGGCTGTCCTGGAACTCACTTTGTAGACCAGGCTGGCCTCGAACTCAGAAATTCGCTTGCCTCTGCCTCCCGAGTGCTGGGATTAAAGGCGTGCGCCACCACGCCCGGCAAATGTTTTCTTTTTTAAGAGTTGCTGTGGTATGGTGTCTCTTCACAACAATAAAACCCTAGCTAAGACACTCATCGAAATGAATTGCCAGTCTTGAGGGGTGTCTGCTGTGAACATCTCAGGGGGGTCTAGTGTGAGTGTATGAATGCGGAGGGTAAAGGAATGGGATCCCAAGCATTGAGTCCAACACCAGCCTACAACAGAGCAGGTTCCAAATCCAGGTGTGGTGATACACACCTTTAATCTGGACCACGCCTTTTACTGGAGGCTTAATTACATAGCTGCCATAGACCCTTTGGACCCCCTGTCTGCATGGAATGGGTTCTCTGGAGCAAGTGGGCAAGGAGTTTGGCGAGTGACAAACAGACACACACAAGGGAGTGTGGATCTGAATGCAATTTGTCAAATAGAGCATCAGACTTTTTATACAGAAGAAAATAGGGAAGTTAGGTGACACACCAGCAAGATACAAAGAGGTTACTAGAGGTTATTGGATTCTAACACAAAACAGTAATGCAAGCAGGAAAGGACTGGCAGGAACCAACTGGGATGAGACTCAAGGTTAACAACTGGGATCAAAAACAACTCCACCTAAGGTCAGCTTAAATTTAGAAACCATTGTAAATACTTATATCTGGGTGTAACTCAGCTAGCTATAGGTCTAAGTATCTACTCTAGTTTCTTCTCTGGTCACAAACTTCCTTCTTCCTAGATAATGGTGAATTCCTGTGTAGGGCAGTGACTTAGCTATACTTTGCTAAGGTTGGATTAAGGACTGCCTAGAATCTAACCTAGCTATATGTCAAAAATTCAATCTTTAGAAGCACTTATAATGAAGCAATATTAAGGGAAGGCACACAGATCTGTTTACCAACTAAACCAAGGATATTGGAGCATTCTTTATACATGATGCCACGATTCCAGGAGACTAAGTTTCTGTCAACTTTTTGCCTCAGGACCGCACCCAGACTTTCCAGCCTGTCAGGCAGGTCACTACTGGTGTGGATGTAGCACATAGCGACATTAGCAGAAGGAAGGTTCACTTTTCTTCACCTGCTGGCACTCACTTGCCGGTACATGTGCTGGAATCTACTTCTTCAGGATTCCAGCTTCTACAGAAAACCAGCTGAAACAATTACCCCATGGGACTGAAAAACTACTAGATTCTTGGACTTCTTATTCACAGCTGCCCATTGCTGGGTTAATTGGACTGCAGACTGTAAGTCATTCCACTAATATCCTTTAATATACCGAGACATCCCATAAGCTCTGTGACTCTAGAGAACCCTGACTAATTCACTTGACTTGAGTAATGTGCTGAACCCTGAAATAACATTCATGATCAGGGAGGTGCAAACTATATGGATGAAACTATTTAGGTTTAGTTCATGCCAAATCTGGGGATTAGACTCTGCTTTGATTTCTTTTTCTGATGCTGTGATAAAAATGCAAACGCAGTTTGACTGGCAAAACATTTATTGTGGCTCATGTTCAAGGATAGAGTTTTCCTGATGGGGAAGTCAAGGCTTCAGAAACTGGAAGCAGCTGATCATATCATACTTACAACCAGAAAGCAGAACATGCCATCAATCGCTGCTCAGGCCCCTTTCTAAATTTATACATTTCAGCATCCCAGCCAGGAAATGGTGCTGCCCAAAGCGGGCAGGCCTTCCCCACTGAGTTAATGCAACCAAGATAATGCCTGGAGGGCAAGAGACTCATTTTCCAGGTTAGTTACAGGTTCCGGCACCAAGAGTTTGACACTATCACAGTATCAAATGCCGAACCACATTTCTGAGCGCTGGTGACGGGAAGCGCAGGCATAGTTCTCAGTGGACATTCGAGGAAGGGGAGCTGTGTAGAAGTAGACAAATGTCCTCTAGTTGGATTTCTTCTGTTCCTGAAGGACCTGGTTGCCAAGAGCCCTGTGTTCTTAACTGTTACTGTGAGCTTGGCAGTTTTCTTTCCCAGAGATGTGACTCAGGTATATGGTCCCCCCATGCCGTAGAACACTAACTCTCTCTATTTCAGTTCCCATCCCTTACAAATATGGATTCCAGAGTGTGGGCAAGCTGTAGCTGGGTCTGGTGGTACACATCCGCAGTCCTAGCAATTAGGAGCCTGAGGCAGGAGGATTGTTCTGAGTGTGAGACCAGCCAAGGTTGCAGAATGAGGCTTGTGGGGGAGGGGAGCCAGTGTTGAAGCACTTGCCTTGTATGCGCAAGGTCCTGGGTTCAATCCCCATCGCTAACATGGTCTGACACAGTGTGGCAGCTCAAGCCTGAAGCTGAAGCACGATTGCTGTGAGTCGGAGGTCACCCTGGAGGTCACCCCGGGCTACTTAGTAAGGTTATCCTTAGCTACAGAGCTGGGCCCTGTCTTGATTTAAAAAAACAAAACAAAACAAAACAAAACAAAACAAAACAAAAAACAGTGTGTAGAAGTTAGGGGGAATGGTTGGGACCCACTTGGGGTCAAAGTTCAAAAACCCAAGTGCCATGCTGGTTGGCAAATACAGCTAGTGACAGGGTATAAAGTCCAAGCTCATGGTACTCCCTAATCCTACTAGCAAATATTGTATTTGATATAGATCATGTTTAAACCTGTGAACCAGGCTCGCTCCGGCCGCCCCCATACAGCCCCGCTCGCTCTGATCGGCTCCACTTGCTCCAGTTGGCCCCACTCGCTCCAGTTGGTCTCTCCAAGTCCAAGGATTCGTTTTCTTATTATTCTTCATCAGTACACTGTAGCTGACTTCAGACGCACCAGAGGAGGGCGTCAGATCTCATTACGGGTGGTTGTAAGCCACCATGTGGTTGCTGGGATTTGAACTCATCACCTTCGGAAGAGCAGTCGGGTGCTCTTACCCGCTGAGCCATCTCACCAGCCCCCGGGAGTGCTGGTTTAAGAGCCACTGTCTGAAGGCCAGGGAGCAGAAATTCCAAAGCCAGGAGACAGTGGGTGCCCACCTCAAGAGGAGAAAGCAGAGCCAGACAGTGGTGGCTCATGCCTCTACTTCCAGCGCGCGCGCGCGCGCGCGCACACACACACACACACACACACACACACACACACACACAAGCACGCGCGCGTGAACAAATCCACTCTTTTTCTGATCACTCATTCTTCTGGGGCTTGGACTGTAGATCCAGAGATACCTCCTCCTGAATTTCCTTTAATCCCAACGGTGGTAGCCATTGAATTCTAAGGAAGAATTCATATAGGGACCCAGACAGAGCAAGCAGTCAGGGGGAAAGCAGAAAAGAAGTACATTCTCCAGAGTGGGGAGCAGACCCAGCCCTGACTCTACAGCAATCGGCTGCCTCTAGTACCAGGACTTGCAAATCTCAGTATATGGCATATCCTCCCCTCGTCTCTGCAGCTTTGCAGGGAGGGGCAGTGGCTGCTTCCTGGAAGAGGTGGGGGTGGTTTTCCTAGAAACCACCCTTCCCCAGAATGCAACCTGATACAATTACAGGAATATGTGTAAGGGTGCCACAAGCCATACAGTTGAGCGGCTGACTATGGGAAAGGTAAGGATGCTTGTAGAATATGTGCAAAGGTGTAACTCTCCCAAAGGCTGGGAAAAGGATAGTGATGTCTGCGCCTGCTCCTGGAGGTGGGGCTCCTCCTGGGAGTGGCACTTTTTGGGACCCCCTCCAGCTCCTGCTGGGTAGAGCCCTACCCTTCCTATCAGGTCTGTCTCACACAAGCCTTTCTCAGTTTACCAACCTAGCCCTTCTTCTAGCCCTAGCTTTCTTTTTCTACTTATGTATTTTATTATTTTATGTGTATGAATGTTTTGCCTGCATGTGTACCGTGTGCATGCCTGGTGCCGGAGGAAGTCAGAAGAGGCTGTTGGATCCCCCTGAGACTGGGGTTGCAGGTGGTTGTAATCTGCCTGTGAGTGCTGGGCCTCCAACCTTGGTCCTTGACAAGAGCAAGTGCACCTACCCACCCCTAACATTCATTTTAACTGTAGGTTCTCCTGATCTTTTCATTTGTTTGAGTGCTGGGATGACTGGGTACACAACCATGACTTCTTCCTCCTCCTCTTCCTCCTCTTCCTCCTCCTCCGCTCCTCCTCCTCCTCCTCTCTTTCCTCCTTCCATTTTGTATCCTAGGGTGGGCTAGAACTTGAAATCTTTCTGCATCAATCTCTCAGATGTTGGTGTTCCAGATGTGTACCAATCCCATCTTATCATTACCGTTTTTATGTTGAGTATCTTCAGATAGGTTGTAGTATAGTCTGTGTTATAATAACTGCCAAATGTCACTTCCAGCAGATGTAGACCTCCGGACTGGCACCTGTGAGAACTGTGACAGACTTTTCAGTCCTGTGCCTGGCAACTTGATGTGATGGTGGCAGCCAGGGTGATTTGGGGTAGCCTCAGCCTGCTTCGTATCTTATGGTGTCTCCTTCCCCAGACTGGCTACATACACCCAGATGAATTCTTCCAGTCACCTGAGGTCATGGCAGGTAAAACTCCCACACACTGTTAAAAAAAAAGATTGGTAGGAGTGGTCGGTATTTGGTGGGGAGGGAAGTGCATGTGTGGATGCATGAACAGGCAAAGTTGCAGCCTCTCTGGAATTAGAACTTGAAGTGGAGAATTCACATTTTTCTCACCTTCCCGATGATGTTTATGAAATGCCAGCCCCTTTCCACTTTTCCTGCTTGGGCCAACAGAATGATGGTTTCCCTCAGGATGTGACTGACATAATGAAAGTCATAAGGCTCAGGGCTCAGGAAGAAGGGGCTCCTTCCTTAATACCATGTTTATTAGTCATACATATACTCTTTTGTTCTTTATTTTTCTTCTTCTCTTGTTTTTATTTTATTATTATTTTTTTTTAGACAGGGTGTCTATGAAGCCTGGGAAGTCTTGCAGCTCACTATATAGCCCAGGCTAACCTCAAACTCAGTAAGATTATCCTACCTCTGCCTCCTGAGTCCTGCGATTAAAGACGTGCAACCACCATCCAGGCTCACCCTCTTTTTTGTTTGTTTGTTTTGTTTTTGTTTTGGATTTATTTATTTATTTCATGTATGTGAGTACACTGTAGTTGTTTTCCGAAACACCAGAAGAGGGCATTGGGCCCCATTACAGATGGTTGTGAGCCACCATGTGGTTGATGGAAATTGAACTCAGGACCTTTAGAAGAGCAGTCAGTGCTCTTAATCTCTGAGCCATCTTTCCAGCCCTCACCCTCTTTTTTGAGACAAGTTTTCAGACAACTCAGACTGACTTTGAACTGGCTATCGCCATGAACCCCCAATTCTCTGGCCCCAACTTTTGAGGTGCTGTGGTCACTGACAGGTACTACCATGCCTGGCTTTGCTGTGCTGGGGAGTGAGTGAACCCAGAACTCAGTGTACGTGGGGCAGGCTTTCTTTTGAGACAGGTCTCACAGTCTGGGCTTGCTCTTAAACTCATGACAATCCTCTTAGACAGCCTCCTGAGTACTGAGAGTCACAACACACACACACACACACACACACACACACACACACACTGTTATACACCTCTATCCCACTGGTCAGAAGATATCACATGACCATATCTAGCCACAAAACCAGCCTGGAGATAAACATCTTTTTATTCTGGCCATGTGCTGAGCTAACAGAGTAAAGGAGAAAAGTTCTCTCTACAGCTAAAGGCTGGCCTCAAACTCACTGTATAGTCCAGGCTGACCTCAAACTTTTAGCAGTCCTCCTGACTTAGCAATGCCCCCACCAAATGTCACGAGTGTCCACCAGCACACTCAGCTTGAGGACAGGAAGTACTCCTGGGAGACCTTCACCTAACTCTGCCACAGGGTTCAGCAGATAGAATTGAACTGTCAGTTGGAAAATTCAGACTCCTTTCCTGTATTTGTTTTGAGATAAGTCTCTCCCACACGGTGTGGGCTAGTCACAAACTCACGATATAGCCTTAAACTTGATCCTCCAGCCTCCGTCTCTAAAGCCCTGGCATTCCAGGCATGCGCCAGCATACCTGCCTTCCAAGCTCATTCTTGTCGGCAGAATTGAAATCATTTAAAGGAACCGCGTTCGTTCTTTCCCTGCTGTTAGCCCTCTCATCCTTAAACCAGCTGAAACACATAAAAATCCTTTTCCTGTTTTGTGTCTTTGCCTGTCTCCTCTGCATCCAGGTGGAAGCTCTCTGCTGTTAAAGAGCTGGGGAGAGAGGACAGGCCACCTGAGACTCTCCCACAAAAAGTAGCTCATTGATTGAGCAGTAAAACCCAAGCGGTGCGAAGCCGGGGATTGTGCGGGAAGTGTCCACTAGGGGGCCTTGCAATCCTGCCGATAACCCAGAACGCGAACCAGCACAAGCCTAAGCTTGGAACTGGCTCACCTCTGCCTCTCTCTCTGCAGAGGACATCCTGGGTGTGCAGGCTTCACGGCCCTGGGAATTTTACCCCAGCAGCTCCTGCCGCACTGTGGTCTTCCCACTGCTGACCTCTGGCTCTACCTTCTGGTTGCTCAGGCTCTGGGAAGAGCTGGGGCTCTGGCCTGGTCTGGTGAGTGGCTACATGCTGCTGGTGGGGCCCCGATTACTTCTCACCGCCCTCTCCTTTGCCCTGGACTGGGCTGTGTACGACCTGGCTCCGTTGTGGGGGGCAGATCGTTGGAATGCCTTGTGCCTGCTGTCTGGTTCCTATGTCACCCTGGTTTTCTACACAAGAACCTTCTCCAACACCATCGAGGGACTGCTCTTCACCTGGCTGCTGGTGCTGGTGTCCCCTGGTGTGGTAAGGAGTCCCACATCAAAGAAGCCTACCCCAGGTCCACGGTGGCACAGATATCTTCTTGGTGCTATCGTGGCTGCTGGCTTCTTCAACCGGCCAACCTTTCTAGCCTTTGCTCTGGCCCCCCTCTCTCTCTGGGGCATCCATAAAGCTTCAGAACTTGGTGGCTTCAGGGCCCTGATCCAGGAGGCCCTGGTGCTGTTACCCGGGGCTGCTCTCGCTGCAGTGCTGTGTGTAGCCACGGACAGCTGGTACTTCTCCAGCCTCTCGGGATCCACAGGCGTCGTTCTCACACCTGTCAACTTCTTGTACTACAACCTGGACCCTCAAAACCTTGCAAGGCACGGCACACATGCACGGCTCACTCACCTGGTAGTCAATGGTTTCCTGCTCTTTGGGGTGTTGCATGCTCAAGCTCTGCAGGCTGCATGGCAACAACTCCACGCCTGCCTCCGTGCAGTCCCACAAACGGGCCTCTCGAGGGTGCCGGGTGCCCCGGGTCTGCTGTCTAGCTCCAAGTCTTATCTCCTTCTCCTCTACTTTACACCCCTGCTCCTGCTTTCTGCCTTCAGCCACCAAGAGGCTAGATTTCTGATTCCCCTCCTAGTCCCTCTAGTCCTGCTGGGCAGTCCACAAACCCAACCTATACCCTGGAAGGGTACCCTGGTCCTCTTCAACATCCTGGGCGCTCTCATCTTTGGCTGCCTGCATCAGGGAGGTCTGGTACCCGGCTTGAAGTACCTGGAGCAGGTAGTCCACTCGCCTGACCTCTCAGGCACGACCACCCACTACTCACTTCTCTTCACACACACCTACATGCCTCCCCAGCACCTCTTACACCTCTCAGGCCTGGGGTCACCTGTGGAGGTGGTAGACATGGGTGGGGCTGAGGACGGGCTCCTTTGTCAAGCCCTGAACAACTTGAGCAGACAACCTGCCTGCCAATCGGCTGGCGGGCCGTGGCCCTGCCGACTCTTTGTGGTAACTCCTGGGACCAACAGGCACGCTCTGGAGAAGTGCCATTTCCCCCTCAAGAACGAGACTCTCTTGTTTCCCCACTTGACCCTGGAGGACCCTCCAGCCCTGTCCTCTCTGCTCAGTGGGGCTTGGAGGAAGCACCTTAGTCTTCACATCCTAGAACTGGAGAAGCCTGTTACGACAAAGCAGCCCGAGGTTCAGCTATAGAAGCCACTCCACCTTCTACACAGGCTGCTGGGCTGGGACACTGGAACAGGATCTCCATCCGCTGCTCTCTCTTCTGGGCACAGCCTAAGGTTGTTTTAGGGGAGTCCACATTCCTTTCCCTTAGATAACCAAAGATCTGACCAGTCATGGTCCCAAGGCCAAGGTCCCCAAAATGACCTAGCATAGCCACTGGCACCTGTCTGCTTCTATGCCCTATTTCCAATCACTGTCATGTTTAAAATATATGGTAGCACCTGGTTATGAAAGACAATGAATGGCTGATGACATTCCTGAGTGGCCTCCCCCAAATTTTCCACAACGCCAGTCTTCGGCTCACATAAGAAAGCGCCTTCTACTCAGCCAACCTACCACCCAATCTTACAGCAGATCAGAGAGTCCAAAGATCACTGCCATTTCCCGGGGCCCACAGCACACGTCCCCTTGTCTGATAAGCAAGTCTCTAGAAGGCTCTTTACCTTGGAAGCAGTAGCTGTCTGTTTCATGGTACTTGGGTGCCTGTGGACTCAGTGTTTGGCTGTTACCAAAACAAGTCATTCTAGAAAGTACCCCCCCCCCCCCATCCTCTCCTACTCCTTGAGCTGAATGGTGGTGGAATTCCCCAGCCATTCTCTCAAAGGAAATGCAGCTCAGTGGTAGCCTGCCTGTTTAGCATGCTCAAGGCTGTCGGCATAATCCCCAGCACCTAGAAAAAAAATAATCATTCTCCCTGGTTAAGGAACCTTCTCCGCACTGCTGGAGGCCCTCTCAGCCTGCCCCAGTGGGAACTGAGCACAGACTGCTCAGAATCTGGAACCCAGTCTAAAACCTTTCCAATAGCTTCAGTCTTGTAGACACTAAGATTAACTGAGTAGCCTAAATACAAAGGTCTAGAAATTGAGCTAGGAGTCTCAAAATGACAAGGCAGGATACTTACATGGATTACTATCTAAGTCAGGGTTTCTATTCCTCCACAAACATGACCAAGAAGCAAATTGGGGAAGAAAGGGTTTATTCAGCTTATACTTTCACATTGCTGTTCATCACCAAAGGAAGTCAGGACTGGAACTCAATCAAGGTCAGGAAGCAGGAGCTGATGCAGAGGCCATGGAGGAATGTTACTTACCAGCTTGCTTTCCCTGGCTTGCTCAGCTTGTTTTCTTATAGAACTCAGGATTACCAGCCTAGGGATGGCACCACCCACAATGGGCCCTCCCCCTGGATCACCAATTGAGAAAATGCCTTACAGTTGGATCTCATGGAGGTATTTCCTCAAGGGAGGCTCCTTTCTGTGTGATAACTCCAGCCCGTGTCAAGTTGACATACAAAACCAGCCAGTACAATTACTAATCACAGTTCAGTTAGCTGACCATAGTGAGTACCCCAAACCGACCCTTAAAATGGGGAAGAAGACAATAAACGCCATGTGCTATGGGATCCGCGGCCTTAATGCTTAGTGGTGTGAGAAAGGGCAGGATACAAGCTGTAAAGTGAAGGGAGTGATCAATCGTCCCTGGGCTCACCACACTCTGCAAGGCTTTGGGCTACTTGGAAAGTGGCCTCCATTTCTTCACAGAATGAGATTTTTAAGTCACAAGCCACACAGATCGCGAAAGCAAATAACAACACAGACACTTAACGTGTTAACTATCATTAGCAAGATCTTACAGTCCCCCTCATTCCTCCTTGTTTGAGAAATACCACATTCAGACTATTAATCAGCTTACACATTTAATAAGGGATTTTGGCAACCTCGGGGTTGTCGTTCCACCTACAAGTTCCCCTGGTAGTCTCCTGCACCAGTGCAGATGCAGCAGCAGCAGGAATTCGGCTTCAGTCCTGCTTGCAGACGGCAGGCCTGCTTTCTGGCTGTTTGTCCATGGCTCTCAGTCGTGCTATGTTATGGTCTAGATTCTCTATCACCGGTGGGCCTGGAGGTCTTTGTGTCTGCAGGACTACCGGGCACATGTCCATTTGACTTTAGGCATCTCTATGACAATCCGAGTTAGGATTCGAAGCAGCGTAGCGTCCTGGAGACGACTCCTGAATGCTGAGATCGGTGTAGATCACTGAAGGGCCACGGGTACGTGACCTCGGCCCTGGAGGGTCCAGTCCGTGCTTTACGCTTTGGCGCCCGGACCCTTCTGCTGCCCTGGACGGTCCCGGATGCCACGGCGGAGCTCCTCGGTGAAAGTGTCCTTGAACCTCGCGGCGCGGCGACGCAGGGTCCCCGGAGACTGATCCGCGAGGGCGCGCAGGCGGCGGGCTGCATCGTGGCCGCGCAGCTGCAGCTGCAGCAGCGCGAAGGCTGTGAGCTGCGCCGCCCGCCGGATGGGCCGCGACTCGGATAGCCGCTCCACCAGCTGCGGGTTGTGCAGCAGGGCCGCCAGCAGCCGCCGGAAGACCATGGCTCTCCCCGCGCCCGCCGCGGAAGCCGACGCTCTCGCCGTCCTCGCTTTCCGGCCGGCCACGCCCTCCGACGGACTATCGGGCGCCGCGTAATGACGACACGGCTGGCCACGGGGTTCTGGAGCACGCCGCCCGCGTTTCCGTTTCCGCCGCCCGCCGCCAGGTTCTCCCGGCCGTGGCTGCGTCGGGTTTGGTGTTTCTGCATCATGTCGGGTGGCTTACTGAAGGCGCTGCGCAGCGACTCCTACGTGGAACTCAGCGAGTACCGGGACCAGCACTTCCGGGTGAGGCGGGCCGGGCCGCGGGATGGGTAGTCCTTGGGCTCGAACGCGGAGAAACGGTTTATGCTTGTCTTACTCCTGTCTTCCATCCTGATCTGCTGGGGCTCAAAATGCGAAGTGGGTCCGAGCGAGGTTTGGATGTCACTGAAGCCACTTTATCTCCCAGGGCATCGGAGACTTAACTTCACAGGTCCTTGCTGCACCCGGGGAGGGGTGGCGGCGGCCCCAATTTGATGGGCTTGTCTTGCTTGGGAAAGGGACTGTAATGAGGAGGGATCCCTGTGACGACTGAGTAGACACTAGAGCGGATTTTGTTTTTAGTCAGCCAAACACTGCCCTTTGGTACTTCGCTCCTTTCTGCTGTAAGACGGTCACCCTACAAAAAGTTGGAAGTAAGTGGGAGACTTAAGAGTTGAGTCCCTGTTTGTGGCTGTCTGACGGGCATTGGGACAAGCCATACGAGTCGCATTAAGGTTGTCTGGATGACAAAATCCAGTACAGCCAGTGGCTGAAGAGAAGCCCTGTCTCGAAAAACAAACAAACAAACAAACAAAAAAATTTAGTCAGCCTAATTTTAAAATGTTTGCTGTGTGTCTGCTAAGAGTTTCAGGTCTACAGTTCTCATTACTTTGAACAGTTCCACATCAGTAACTAACCAGTTTGAATTTAAAGCACACTGAAAGATTAAAACCAGGGGAGGAGTCATTCATCTGCTGTCAAAAGCCTGTTAGCTCGGGGCTGGAGAGAGGACTCAGCGGTTAAGAGCACTGACTGGTTTTCTAGAGGTCCCGAGTTCAGTTCCCAGCAACCACATTGTGGTTTACAACCACCTGTAATGGGATCTGATGCCCTCTTCTGGTGTTTCTGAAGGCAGCTACAGTGTGTTCGTATACATAGAAAGCCTGTAATTCTCTTCAGATTGTAATAGTTTCTGTCATGTGCATTTTCTAGTGTATTCTAAATGCAGTGTGTCAGTGCTGGGTTAAGTGTGAAATTAAGTTACAGTGAAGTTATCGACTCTGTATTTTAATTGTATATGAGGAAAGAGCAGAAAAGAGCGGCAGTACAAACTGCATCCAATAGCCAGGTTCTGGTGCAGGACATCTGTAGTCCTAGCAGAAATATCGCAAGTTTGAGATCAGCCTGCACAGATAAAAAGCAGATGTTTCCTCTAAAGTTCTAAAACCTTGTTTTTTGTTTTAACCGTGTCTGTCGGTCCATAGACTTCACCTGTTCAGTCCTGTAGCAAGCAGTCTTAAGACAGTGTGGCAGTGGGAATAAGACCAGAGTTTTTATTTTATTTAATTTTATTATAATGTTGTTGTTGTTGTTGTTGTTTGAGACAAGATCTTACTATATTGCCTTAGCTGACCTGGAACTCACCATGTAAAACAGGCTGGCTTTGAACTCACCAGAGGTCCACCTGCTTCTGCCTCCCAAGTGCTGGGATTAAAGGAGTGCACCACGATGCTTAGCAACCAAGACTGAGTTTGAATTCTGGCTGAAGCTACTATATAGTGTTTCACCCTAGGAGACTCAACTGTTCTTCCTCATGTGTAAAATGGGAATGATACATCAGGACCTACCTCATAATAGTTCTTAGAATGAAATAAAACTCTCAGACCTGCAGTCCTTTGAACTTCCCCAGGGGCAGTTAGACGCACTATTTTTTTTTTTTTTTTTTCCGAGACAGGGTATCTCTGTGTAGCCCTGGCTGTTCTGGAACTCACTTTGTAGACCAGGCTGGCCTCAAACTCAGAAATCCGCCTGCCTCTGCCTCCTGAGTGCTGGGATCAAAGGCGTGCGCCACCACGCCCAGCTTATGTTCTTGGTTTGTTTTGTTTGTTTGTTTTTCGAGACAGGGTTTCTCTGTATAGCCCTGGC
>CACVCL010032525.1:0-15775 GCA_902729485.2 Mus minutoides | reverse complement strand
TTGTTCAGGAATTTTTCCCCAGTGCCCATATCTTCGAGGCTTTTTCCCACTTTCTCCTCTATAAGTTTCAGTGTCTCTGGTTTTATGTGGAGGTCCTTCAACCACTTAGACTTGACCTTAGTACAAGGAGATAAGAATGGATCAATTCCCAGTCTTCTACATGATAGCTGCCAGTTGTGCCAGCACCATTTGTTGAAAATTCTGTCTTTTTTCCACCTGATAGTTTTAGCTCCCTTGTCAAAGATCAGGTGACCATAGGTGTGTGGATTCATTTCTTGAGTAAGTAAAATCACTCTACATGTTGAAAATAACTGGTTGCCAGAAATGACTCAGAAACTCAATCAGAGTTTATCAGCTGAGAGGCTGATAAAGGCTATTGACTAAGAGTGTTCAAGTTTTAGCTTCATATTGACGTCATCTGGGGAATTTTGAAATGTTTGGAGTCCTAGGCCATACCTTCAGAGCAACTGAGTCTCTTGGGGGAGGGGGGTGCGGGAGAAGATTCAGGAAACTTGTTATTATTATTATTATTATTATTATTATTATTATTATTATTATTATTGAAGTTCCCAAGTAATCCCAAGAAGTACCCAAGGCTGAACCCCTGCTGTGTAGCCAGCAAGTGGCATTTAATCTTTAGGCATATCAGAAATTCCAGTGTGTATTCAGTAGGATGTATACATCCTACTGAAAAGAGCTGAAATTTAGAACCTTGTGAAGTTCTAAAAAGGTCATTCTGCAAAGGCACAGAGTTGGCCCCACACACTGTTCAGTGGCAGTGAGCAGGTCGGGGCTTTGTGATCACTGAATGAAACTGTCCTCTCAATAAGTTCTGACATCGTAGTTATTATCTCGTGCCTCTTAATAATAACTGAAAGTAAAAGCAAGCCATTGTTCTGAGGATAATGAAGGAGGAAGGTCAGCAATTACTGACCTGCTACAACAGGTTCCAAGTCACCTGTGAATCACAGTAAGTTGGCAAATAAACATTAGTTACTAAGGAACTTGGCTTCCATACAAAATTGAGGACTCTTTAAACTAGCAATCATGGGACATTCGAAAGAGGCTGAAATTGTTTCTAAATGAAGAAAATGTCCACTCTACTCAAAGATAAGTTCTACTGCATACATACAAACCACATTCTTACTCTCCTCACCTTGATCCTCTCTTCCCTGCTCCCTTCCCTTCCACCTGTGTTTATTTAAACTGAATGGTTCGGATAAGATAGGAAAGTCTTGTTTACAAAAACAACAAACAAACAAACAAACAAAACAAAACAAAAAATCCCTTCTCAAATATTTGAGAACAAAGGTCACAACTGAGTTCTACTTTCTTTTTCCCTACAGTAATTCATATAATATTATGCTACTGAGAAAAAACAGATTGGTTTTAAGGAATGGACAAGAAAATCCCATTCCCCTGCCAGCAGGAATGATTATACCTTTGAACTTCTGCTCTCCTGCTTCCCAACACCTATCAAAGTCATTATTCAGGGAGCATAGGTGAGTGGAGAGGTTTGTGTGGGAGAAACTGGTAAACAGCTGGGGATCCAGGTGCTCCGCATTTAAATTCTGTGGTGTAGAAGTGTTTCCCTCATTACATGAAACTGTCACGTTATCATTTTGCCTAATGATACCATCATTATCATATTCACTTGAGTGACAAAATGCCAGATTCATGCCATCAATTTTCTGCAGTCTTTCCAAATCAAAGAGCCCTTCCTTTTTAAATGCATCAAATTATTATGGTGAGCTCAAACAGCAGAAAGAGGATGCAGTACTGATATTCAAAAATTTCAAGCTATCTTAGTCCTTTCTTCTAGTTCATACATTAAATTTTGTTTTGACAAGATTTAGTCATTTAAGTTTGAATTATCCTGAGTTTAATTATGCATATCAAGATGAATATTTAAGTGTGAAAATTTCAATCCCAAGAAATGATAAGAAAAGAGTAAACCCAATTTAGAGAGGAAGAACCAAAATAAATATTCTTATTTTACCAAGCTGCTAATCTGTAATCAAATCTCTCTGAGTGTTTTAAAAGAACACATTTTATTTCCATGTATTTAAAAATAATAGCTTGTCTGCAAACATATTATACTAAGTATAGTTGGTGAGGATTATAGAAAAATGGTTAAATGTGTTGACCAGTCTCCAATAATTTGTTTTAGGAAGCAGAAAGCAAGCCAAAAGGCAAGATACTAGGTTAGGGAGAAAGTGCAGTCATTACAGTACATGCCTCAAAGGATAAAGATCTGAGTTCAATCCCCAGAATCCATGTAATAAGCCAAGTATGGCGATGAACATGTAATCCCCAGTGCCAGGAGGTGGAGACAGGCAGAGGCCTGGGAATTGCTAACTAACCAGCCTATTACTTGGCAGATGTTAGGCTGCTGTCAGATCCTGTCCAACAAAGTGACTAGATGCAGCACTCAAGGCTATCTTCTTGTCTCGATTTCCATACACATTCACATATGTGTTCCCTCACACATATCAACATGAACTCTCACATATATACAGTAAAAAATATTAGAAAGGCAAGATGTGTTTACTGTTAAAGAAGTAGGACCTGCATTAAAATACTCAGAATGTCTGATCCACTGATGTATGCATTTGGCAGGCTACCTTTCTCCTCAAAGCCTTACTTCAGTGTACTCTAATTCTCACTTATGTATGTAAGTGTGAGTGTGAGTGTGTGAAGACTGAAGTAAAAATATGTCTGGCACAGAGTAGGTACACAAGACATAGTTAGGTAATTTTTTAATAAAAGGACTATTGAGGGTTTTTTTTTGCCTTTTTAAAAATTAGATATTTTCTTTATTTACATTTCAAATGCTATCCTGAAAGTTCCCTATACCCTCCCCCCGCCCTGCTCCCCTACCCACCCACTCCCACTTCTTGGCCCTGGCATTCTCCTGTACTGGGGCATATAAAGTTTGCAAGACCAAGGAGCCTCTCTTCCCAATGATGGCCAACTAGGCCATCTTCTGCTTCTTTTTCAGCTACAGACACAAGCTCTGGGGGTATTGGTTAGTTCATATTGTTGTTCCACCTATAGGGTTGCAGACCCCTTCAGCTCCTTGGGTACTTTCTCTAGCTTCTCCATTGGGGGCCCTGTGTTCCATCCTATAGAAGACTGTAAGCATCCATTTCTGTATTTGCCAGACATTGGCATAGCCTCACAAAAACAGCTATATCAGGGTCCTTTTAGCAAAATCTTGCTGGCATATGCAATAGTGTCTGGGTTTGGTGGCTGATTATGGGATGCACCTCCGGGTAGTGTAGCCTCTGGATGGTCCATCCTTTCGTCTTAGCTCCAAACTTTGTCTCTGTAACTCCTTCCATGGATATTTTGTTCCCTAATCTAAGGAGGAATGAAGTATCCACACTTTGGTCTTCCTTCTTCTTGATTTTTCTTGTGCTTTGCAGATTGTATCTTAGGTATTCTAAGTTTCTGGGATAATATCCACTTATCAGTGAGTACATATCAAGTGACTTCTTTTGTTATTGGGTTGTCTCACTAAGGATGATATCCTCCACATACATCCATTTGCCCAATAATTTCATAAATTCATTGTTTTTAATAGCTGAGTAGTATTCCATTGTGTAAATGTACCACATTTTCTGTATCCATTCCTCTGTTGAGGGACATGATTGCTCATTAGGTAACTAGATGCATCAGTAAAATTGTACTCATTAAGTGGGGGTTTGCTTCATTTGAACCTCCCCACTCATACAAGAGTAATACCTTGATCATTTGAGATGTCTCAGTTCTCCACTGGTCCCCTTGCACAACCATTAACTTAGAAGACTATTGGTTACATACTTTCAAAATCCATACTTCTTAGGCAGCTCTCAGGGTACCTGTTGGCCTCTCCTTCCTCAAGTCTCTATGGTTCTCCCACTGCCTGCCTTAGTTATCTTTCAAACTACCTAGCGAAAGGATCTTTCTAAGACAGCTTGTCATCTCCTTGGGCTTGTCTTTACTCCATAGAAATCTATTTTTCCTCACATCATAGGATCACTGACAAAACTAAGAGTATACTAAACCATCTTTTGAGCAAAGGTTTAGTGAACACAAAACTTCTTACCTTTTGCCTAGCTAAATATAATGTATGCAGATATTCTTTTGACTGTAAAAAAATACAAACAGATACCTCATCTAGTTAAAAAAAAAACAGTAGAGCTTGATGCCTATATGGGAAGCAGCAAGGTACTAATGGCTCTTTAACATCGTATGGGTCAACTAAGTGTCAAATGCATATATGTATACAAAACAGCATAAAAATAAAGACATAAATGGTAACTATGAACCTAAGAATAAATTCCCCCTCCCCCAAAAAAGGTAATGTATAAGGAAGGAAGTATGGCAGCAAAGAACATGGTGAAGGTCTAGTGGCATATTCAATCTGTTCTTCATGGAGCAGTTGGAACTTGTCACTATGGTTTCAAAACTTTCTTCCCCTACTCAGCACTCTCATATACATGCCTCATGTAGGAATGTAATACTCAAAATTGGATAGCTGTCAGTGGAATTAAGAGGATACTGATTTAATTTGATTCTAGATTCAGAAGTGAGGTCATCAAGAAATGATTATTGTTAGATAAGGTTATTATATTACCTGTGGGTTGGCCTGGTAGCTTTATAAGCAGGAGTGAGGCATACAGGAATATACGTATGTCCATAGTTAGAGATTACTATGTGATATTCAACTCTGTCAACAAGAAGGTCATCACCAAACCATGCTCTTTAACCTTATATCTTCATAACCATGGATCTAAATAAACCAAATGTCTGTATAAAGTAGGTATTTCATTCTACTAAAGTAGCTGACCATGAAACTGGGGAAGGTAATGAAGAATCTCTAGAAAGAGAAATCTAGGTAGAGGGAAGAATCGATGTAAAAACATAGCAGCAGCAATCAATGTGATCTATTTGAACAAAACAAAACAAACAAAAAAATCAACAGAAGCAGTCATTAAAATCTCCCAACAACAACAACAAAACAAAACAAAATCCAGAACCAGATTGTTTTGGTGCAGAATTTTCCTAGACTTTCAAAAATAGTAACACCAATACTCCTCAAATTATCCCACAAAATAGAAAGAGATGGAACATTGCCCAATTCATTTTATGAGATCATAGTTATCCTGATACACAAACCATATAAAGACCCTACAAAGAAAGAGAATTACAGACCAATTGTGGACCTTATGAACATAAATGCAAAAATTCTTAATAAAATATGCATAAACTGAAACCAAGAATGTATCAAAGGGAACATTCACCATAATCAAGCAAGCTTCATCCCAGATATGCAAGGATGGCTTAATATTAAAAAACTGATAAGTGTTATCCATAATATTAACATACTAGCATATTACCAAAGGCATATGAGCACTTTATTAAATTCAGAAATAGCCTTTGACAAAATCCAGCACCTCTTCATGATAAAAGACTTGAAGATATTTGGGATATAAGGGATATACTTCAACATAATCAAGGTATTTTACAGGAATCTCATAGCCTATGTCAACTTAAATGGAGAGAAACTCAAAGCAATTCCACTAAAATAAGGAATAAGACAAGGTTGATCACTCTCACCATAACTATTTAATATAGTATTTGCTATCTTAGCTAGAATAACAAGTGAAGAAAATAAAAAGGTACAAATTTGAAAGGAAGAATTAAAAATATCATTATTTATAGATGATATGATAATATACATAAGTGACCCTAACATTTTTATCAGATGAAAACTCTTAAAGATGATAACCACTTTCAGCAAAGTAGCCCAAACAAATTCAACTAACAAAAATCTGTAGTCCTCTTACAAATGACAAATATACTGAGAAAAAAGAAATCAGAGAGACAAAACCTTTCACAATAGCCTTAAATAATATAAAATATCACGGAGTAACTATAACCAAGGACTTTTGTGATAAAAAGTTTTAAGACACTGAGGAAAGAAATTGCAGAATATGGAATGATCACCCATGCAAATAACTCTGTAAGATGAACATCCTACCAAAATCAATCTACAGATTTAGTGTAATCTACATCCAAATTCCAGCACAATTCTTCACAGACCCTTGAAAAGACAATTTCCTGCTTTGGATAAAAATACAAAAAACCCAGGAGATCCAAAACAACCTTGAATAATAAAAGGACCACTGGAGGCATCATCATCCCTGATTTCAAGTTGTACTATTGTTCTATAGTAATGAAAACAGCATTGCAATGGCATAAAAACAAACATATTGAACAATGAAATAAAATTGAAGACTCAGAAATAAATACACATACCTATGGACACCTGTTTGTTTGTTTCATTGTTTTGGTCAACCCCGCTCGCTCTGCTCAACCCGCTCCCTCTGCTCAACCCGCTCACTCCCACTCCGGCCTGCTCTGCTTGCGGCCATCCCTGCTCGCTCTGGCAGTCCCCGCTTGCAAGCGGGGCTGTCCGGAGCAAGCGGGGCCAAACGGGGACTGCAGGAGCAAAAGAAGATTTAAATAAAGCACTGAAAAAAGAAAGTTCAACATCCTTAGCCTTCAGGGAAATGCAAATTAAAGCTTCTTTGAGATTTCATCTTACACTGGTCAGAATGGCTAAGTTGAATCAAACAAATGGCCAAACTGTAGAGCAAGAGAAAGATTCATTGCTGGTTCCTCAGGAAGATGGTAATCACTCTCTATCAAGATCCAGCTATACCATTCTTGGGCAAACACCCAACTGTCACTTCATCTCACCACAGAGACAATTGCTCAATGATAGTCATTGTTGAGCTGTTTATCATAGCTTGAAGTTGGAAACAACCTGGATATCCCAGAACAGAAGGATGAGTAATGAAAATGTGGTACATTTACACAATGGAATATTAAAACAGCCACAAAAAAAGAAAGGAAACCATGAAAGTATCAGGTAAATCGATGGAATTACAAAAAATCCTCCTGAGTGAGGTAAGCCAGACCCAGACTGAAAAATATGTTATGCATTCACTTATATGTGGAGATTAGCTGTTAAGTCCATGATAACCAAGCTATAATCTGTGGAACAACAGAGGGTGTGTATAGAGTAAGGGGATATTCTGGGGCAAATATATCTCCTTATGAAAGAGAAATAGAATATATAGATATGGATGAATGGGAGTGGACTATAAAAAGAGGATTAAGTAGAGATGGAGAGGCAAGAGGTGGGTTAGGAAGGGAATCTGAGGAGAGACAGCCTAAGGGTCATTTGAGGAATAATATGAAAACTATAAAAATCTATAGCAGCATCTTAAAATGCATGCATATATGAAGGCTATCTCAATCAATAGCCAAATCGTGAAAGACAGAGTCCCAGAGGGTCATCTCTTGTCACCAAATGAAATGTCCAGTCCTGGCACTGAGTTACATCTAGCGGAGTTGTTGGCCAAAGGGGTTCCATGAGAACTCCCAAACAACTCAAACGGTTGCCAAGACAATAGGTTCCCTTCCAGTCTGTCAGCAAGGCCCCATTGCTGAAGACAACAACCACCAAGACTATAGGTTGCTTTCCACAGTCTGTCAGCAAGGCCCCATTGTTGAAGACAACAACCACACAGCTTATTGAACATCAAGTGCTGAACCAGTTGAGCTGGTCCATTCATATAACCTTTAGACCTACAGTGTAGCTTCTTTGGTAGAGGAAGGTACTCTGCATGCTACAAAAAGAAATATGAGCACCATGCCAGCCACAAAACCCTTTATCTACAATGGTGCCCTGTCTGCAAGATATGCTAGTGCAATGGTGGCACAAAGCTTGTGGAAGTGACCAACCAATATCTGATTTGACTTAAAGCCCACCTCACTAGATGGAACCTGTCTTAGTTAGGGTTTCCATTGTGAAAAGACACCATGACCAAGGCAACTCTTATAAGGACAATATTTAACTGGGGCTGGCTCACAGGTTTAAAGGTTCAGTCCATTGTCATCATGGCAGGAAACATGGCAGTGTCCAGGCTGGCATGGTGCTGGAGAAGCTGAGAGTTCTTCATCCAAAGGAAGCCAGGAGCAGACTGGCTTCAGGCAGCTAGAAGGAGGGTCTCAAAGTCGATCCTCCACAGTGACACACTTTCTCCAACAAGGCCATACCTCCTAATAGTGCCACCCCTTGGGCCAAGGATATTCAAACCACCACAAAACTCATACGTAACATTGCTTCGGTAACCAAGATCCTGAGAATACATACCCCAGGGCCCTAGGACAAAATCAAATACTTCCAATGGGTTTCTGCTATACTCATCAATTAGCACCTTGTTTGGCCATCATCAGAGAAGTTTACTTCTATAGATGGCAACCAATGAAGAGACCTGCAACCAGACATTATACTGAGAGTGAGAGACCTTGGAACACTCAGCAATAAATAGGATGTCTCCATGAAATCCCTCTCCTCAGGGCTGTAGACCCTCAAGAAGAAGAGGTAACAAAAAGTGTAAGAGCCAGAGGGATGGGCAACGCCAAGAAAACAAGACCTCAGTCAGCATCTCACACACACACACACACACACACACACACACACACACACACACACGAATGCACAGAGACTGAGGCAGCATGCACATGGTCTACATGGATCTACATCATATGGGGCCCTAGAGCTGAAGAAGAAGTGGACATATCCTTAACCAAGAAGCAATCACCAATTGACAGCCATTTTCAAATGAGAATTTACTTTCCTTTAAAGGAGTCTTGCAGTGTGTGTGTGTGTGTGTGTGTGTGTGTGTGTGTGTGTGTGTGTAAATAAATCACTCAAGCAATAGATGGTCAAAAGAAAACTATTTCATCAGCATCTTTGATGGTCCCTTGTCTCATAATGTGTCAGAAATTTTCTTTTTTTAAAAAACAAAGTCATTATTTTTATTTATTTATATATTTTTATTATTTCTTTTTTACCATAGTAGTCTTTTATTTGTATATTGTGGCTTCCTGTTTAATGTTTTTTTTTTTTCTTCAGATTTCTGAGTAAGTAAGCGAGTCTCTGTTTCTTGTGCTTTCTTTTGTCCTTTTTACTTCTCTTTGTTTTGCCTGATTCTGATGTGCTAATTTTTTCATATTATTATATTAACTCCTAGACACCTTTTTTCTCTTTCTTTCTTTCTTTCTTTCTTTCTTTCTTTCTTTCTTTCTTTCTTTCTTTCTTTCTTCCTTCCTTCCTTCCTTCCTTCCTTCCTTCCTTCCTTTCTTTCTTTCTTTCTTTCTTTCTTTCTTTCTTTTTTGTTTTTGTTTTTCGAGATAGGGTTTCTCTGTGTAGCTCTGGCTGTCCTGGAACTAAGAACTCACTCTGTAGACCAGGCTGGCCTCGAACTCAGAAATCCGCCTGCCTCTGCCTCCTGAGTGTTGGGATTAAAGGCATGCGCCACCACTGCCCGGCCTTTTATCTTTTTCTTTTTTTGCTTGTTATTGGTTCTTTATGAATTTCACATCATTCAACCCAACCCCACTTATCTCCCCTTCCTCTCTTACCTACCCCCCCTCCACCCTCGCAATATTCCCTTGCAACAGAAAAAAGAAACAAAAAACAAATAACAAAAGAACAACAACAACAAAAAAAAACCCTTGTCATGAAAGCTGTAGTGTGTCACGAGTGTCGTACAGTGTTCCCTCTTTTCTAACAAGAGACAAAAAGAAGGTGGGATCTGGCTGGGAGGAGAAGAATGAGAAGAAACCACAATCAGAATTTTTTATGTGAGAATAAAATACCCATTTTCAGTAAAAAAAAAAAAGGGGGGGGGGGAGGAAGGTCATTCTGAATGGAAGAGGCTGAGCAGAGGTGACCTGGTAGCCAGGAAGGGAGCAGGAGAATTTTAGGAAGTGACTTCTGCTTCAGTGGAAGCTGGTTTGGCACAGCACAAATTCTGTGAAGGTAGTGAGGTGTGGTCAGATGCTGGGTATAGATTAAATACAGAACTGGCAGGGTGAACTGACTGAGCTGTTCATGACAGATTTCAAGATGAGGAGTGGTTGCTGGGATATTTGTTCTGGGTACAAGTGCGAAACCTTCCGGGAGTAGGGTTTTGGACTTTGCTTTTATACTCAGCTTACAGGACACTTTCTCTATGAGTTCCCTTAATCTCATGACATATACTGGAGATCAAAGCAAACATCATGTTTCACCTCCGAGATCCTTTCCAGTGCCTGTGCATTCCATTAGACTTTGAGAAATTTCCCAGAATTCTCATGCAGGCCCTGCATAGTGCCCTGGGAAGAAAAGTTAAATTGTTGTAGCATTCACTTCCTATTGACTGACTTACTGACTGACTGACTGACTGACTGACTGAAGCTAAAGTTCCTATAGCTTCCTTTCCATATCAATCCCTCCCCACACCCACACAATAACTGCACTTGTGAAACACACTAGTAGCCAGAGCTTCCAATTCAACGTGTCTCAAATATATATATTTTATAATGTGGAAGGATAAAGAAATTTGGTGATTGGAAAAACAAAAACAAAACCAGAAAGCTAAAAATTAGACTTCATAAAAACCAGCTACTAAAGCCCCATATCATCCAAATGTCACATTTTTGTTTTGCCTTTGTCTCTCAATGTAAAAGAACTATTGGTTTGTGTTTTTAAAACAACTCTGGAACAGGGTTAGGGAAAAAAGAGTTTGGAAGAGCCGAGGCAAAAGGCAGTTTTTAAGTAGGCATGTTATTTCCTTGAGCATAATTAGGATTTAAGCAGCATGGTGCTGATTTTTCTTCCTTCGCTCTATGGTTGTGGAATAATGAGAATTAACAGCATTTTGACTGAGACCAAATATAAAGTGATTCCAGCTTAGTACCTTATAAAATCAAGCTAATTTCCATTCCTGTGATAAACAGATCCTCCAAGGCCTGTAAATGAAAACTCAGATACGATCCTGGGCAATTCTGTTCACTTTAAGTCCTATTTGCTCATTTATAAAGGCAAGCGCGGCACGGGAGGGTGATTATCCGGGCTCCAAACAACCCTTTAGTTCACTCTCAGATTCAGAGACTGCTGAGCCTACGCAAAGAGCCCCAGAATTCTGCTCTCAGGCTGGATTTGGCATGCAGGATGCCTTTCTCCCCAAGCCAACATGGCACCAATATAAAGTAATTTGGCTGGATTGATTTCCTCAGGAATTGGGCCGTAATGTATTTTAGTACCTTCGCACCCTGTGCAGGGCTGCAGACTGTCCCAGTGCGCCTAACAGTTATTGCCTTTGCAGATGACCCCTTCTCCCCCCCCCCTTTTTTACTTTGTCACTTTATCTTCTGTAAAACGAGTGTGTAGTTAGCATGGAGTTGCAGCGAGTTAGGATGAGACACAAATGCTCTGATCGTTATGCACTCTGTTTCATAAAGAGTTAACTCGAGTGCTGGGTTTCTGTGGGTCTGTTCCTGTCATTCTGAAGAATGGCAAGTCTTGCATCAAGATCAATCAGCATAATGATTTTCCACCTCAGTGAGTCTATAATAATGATTTTAAAATAAAAATTTTTTAAAAAGTGTGACCTTCTCATAGAAACCCGATAAAGTACTAATTGGCAAATGTACAAAACAAATCGATCTGGAGTGTGGTCAGTCAGTTGCCAGTAAAAAAATCTACTTGTTATTATGCAGCCATTATTTGCTGTAGATCTCATTCATTCATTCATTCATTCTTGTCTATAGGTCAATTACAGTCACATATATATAAACTTCAGTCAAATATATACTATAACACCACATTACTGCATGGCATGGCTATTTTTATAATTGGAAATGTATGGGTGTTTTTTAAAAGGTTTGATAGGATGGGAAGGAATCAAACAAGCCCTCTCATGAGCTGTCTTCTTTCTTCCACCTGCTGCTTTCACACTGGATCCCGAGGAACTATATGCAAGAAAGTCAAACAGCAGACTAGAATGACAATAATGGTCACTGGTGATTTCTATGACGGGGAAAAAAATACGAACTGAGAAGCACAATGTTGTCTTATTTCTACCCAGTTTCTAGCAGACTATCACCCATGGGATATACAAAAAAGCCTCCTTTGATTCTATGGCTTTCTACCCAGCATTTATTATGGTCAAAGGACTCACTAATGATAGCTGGAGAGATGGCTCCATGGCTAAGAGCATTTCCTTGTCTTACAGAGGTCCTGGGTTCAATTTTCAGCACCTTTATGGTAACTCACTAGCATCTGTTACTCCAGTTCCAAGGGATCTGATCCCATCTCTGGCTTTCACAAGAACAGAACCTGTGCAGGATAATATCTATGCCTATATCTATATGTATATCTATATCTAATCTCAGTGATCCTTTCTAATGTATCTAATAAATATCCATATCTATCTATCTATCTATCTATCTATCTATCTATCTATCTATCTATACATATACATGAATATGTAAAGGCAAAACACTGAAGCACATAAGATGGACTCAGTGAACAACCAAAGAAGTATTACCATGGTCTCAGGCCCATGAAACTCATGTTCTACCATGTTCCCTGCCATGTTCTATTCAGGTTCTACCTTGACATCTAGCTTACCAAGTAGGATGGTCCTTTGAAGACTCAGGCATAGTACCAAACTTGCATGAATATCTTGCAGGGTAGGGAAAGGCTCTCCAGGAAGCTTTATTTATTTTTAATTACTATCTGACTTTAATTACTCTTTCTCTGAATTCATGGGTCCAGGATTCAATTGGTGATACTAGGGTAGAATCAGTCATCATACTAGTCATAATAGCAGTCCAATTGTCTACCATTAAAGTTTTGGCTTCTTGTATCAGCAACCTTGTGCTCCAATAATGACCACGACGTCTTCCTTACAGAGGTAAGAAGAGTACCTCCAACAATAGGTGTGGCATATTTCCATTTAACTAGAAGTGAAAACTGATGTTCAGTGATTGTGTGTTTCTCATGCCTCTGAGTCAACAGCTAAAAGAAAGAAAATTACCACAGTGGGCTGTAGTGATTTATCCAAACTACTGAGAGAAGACTGAAATTCTCAGCACTGGGACAAGAAAAAAGTAATGTCTAAATCAGAAGATATTCTTTAGGGTCTGGGCCTTGACAAGGTGTGCAATGACTAGATAGGAAAATACAGAAGTGAAGCATGGCTATAGTATAATTGCCCAGAGTTCTCTGAAAGAAAGGGCTGTCTCATCGTGCTAAGCAAAAGTCCCAAGGCTTTCTAAGTTTCCTAATGAAGGCAAGAATGGAAACAGCTGCTTATAAATAGTAGCTATGACCAGGTGACCGTTTGAGAAGTGAGAAGTGTGACACTCATATTTCTTTCTTGTTTAGTTATATGTATGAGTGTATATAATACATACACTAAGAATATATTCATGTTGTCCTTCTCTTATTCACTGATCATGTCAAATAGGATTTATTGACTTTGTATCATAGTACTTAATTATTATTCATTTTATAAAGCATTTCTGGGATTTGTATCACTGCGCTTCTGGTCTCCAGCTTTGAGACTCAGACTGAAACACACCTTAGCTTTTCTGGTTCTTCAGCTTCAGGTGGCATACCAGGGGATTCTGAATTTGCTTCCATAACTACTTGAGTCAATATGAATTTCATCTTATGTGTCTTTATCATCTGTGTCTATAGGTTCTGTCTATCTCGATAACCCTCACTAGTACAGCACAGGATTTAGAGATGTAAAGTGTACAGTAGTAAAGGTGAAAAAGAAAAACTTAAATGAGTTTTTAAAAACATGTAGGAAATAAAGGTAGCAGAGCAGGGAAATGGGAGAGGGTGTACTAGCAATTATTGAGAAAGGAAAACTAAAACACACAGCTATCCAAAAACAGAGTACAAGGCCCACACAGGTTCTTTCAGATTATCATATTCCTCCTTTTTCACTATTGCTTCAATTCCTTCTACTAGGATTGCTTTTCTAACACATTCATTTCCTTAAAGTCAAGTTTTATATGTGTTGAAATATATACCCCAAAATGTACACAGAGAGGTCTTTTGTTATTAGGTTTAGGAACAGATGGATGAGGTGGGTTTTGTTCATCTTTTCTTCATTATTTTCTGGTATTTATGATCACCCTGTGCTCTGTTTGCCTCCGTCTTAATTGTCATCATCAGGATGATAAAAGGGTTTCATACCACAGATGTTGACAACAACCAAATTCAGTGCTTTGAAAAAGGAAACTCCAGTCTGTAGATAAATGAATGTTTGAAAACTCAGAATACAGATTGTATTTATAGATGAAACAGCTTAT
This sequence comes from Mus minutoides, assembly GCA_902729485.2. Lineage (NCBI taxonomy): Eukaryota > Metazoa > Chordata > Mammalia > Rodentia > Muridae > Mus > Mus minutoides. The sequence continues at coordinate 1,558 of CACVCL010032525.1, read as the reverse complement.
CTGATGTTCTGGAGTTCAGGCTGAGTGTATCTGACATAAGGAATGGCTTCCATCCTGATTCTAACAAGAATATTAATTGTTCTCCTCTTGCTTTGCATCTGGTGCCACGGCACAAACCTTGCTCCTTTAATTAGATTTCAGAAGATTGAGAAAAGGTCTACTCCTGATCTGAATTGTTTCCCTTGGTGACATTATTAAGTTTCATTTCAGCAGCCTGGAGGTGAAACCCATCAACCAATCAGTAAGTTCATACAGCCTCCATATAATGCAGGTGGTTTTGTGTTAAAAGAGCTCTAGGAGTTCAGAATTGAATGGAGGAAGAAAAATCAGCACATATCTAATAGTAAAAGAATAATGAAGGCCACACCAAGGGAAACCATCTTTTGATAACAAAAGAAATTCAGAGAAAGAAAGTGTAGGCTAAATAGCCAAAGATTAAAAAAAAACATATTTTTTATCAATTACTATCATTATTACAACAACGGCTAGCATTTTTGTATATTATGTATTCACCACATGCCAAGTGGTATGCAAAGCATTTGTGAGCCTTCTCTGATTTAATAACTTATTATTATTCCTATCTATAGATAGAAAACAACGCAGCCTTATTACCCCCCATCTCCATTTATAAATGGAGAATTTAACCTAGTTAGGTAATTCATCCATACCCATTAGAACTATGAAAAGCCAGAATACATAATTTAATGTAAGTTTTTCTAACCCCAAAACACTATACCCATTACCAAGATATAGGAAGGTACTTCCCAATGTTTGCAGCAAGGTGCAACAGGTAGCTCCTCTCTCTAAAATGTATGGAGATTCCAATAGATAGAGACAGAGAAGCCTGGAGGTATTTTTGTAGAAGTATGTGTACACACCCGACAGATGAGGAGATGACATGTATGAAACACAGTGGAAAACATGTGCAAAACAGTACATTCGTTCCTTAGGACTTGGGAAAGCCTGGTTAGGTCCATTTTGCACAGCTCTACTGTAAGTCTGCACAAAGCCGTTTGGAGGAAGAGGCTGTTTTCAGATATGGGGCAGGAGGTGTTATTTAAGACATGGCAATCATCTTAGATAACAAAACTTTACATCTTAGGTGGGCAAGAATCTGAGGAGCAAATGAATTAGAGTAATATAATAAGAATAAGCATTTCTTCTCTTGGGTTTGGCATACTGATTGGTATCAACCTTGTTCAGCTTATATTTCGGCATTATATTGGTGAGAAATTATAGGTGTAGATTCTGATACTACAAGGTGACAAAATTTCATAGCAAACTCCCTGATCTGTCTTTTATAATCTTTTTGCTCCCTCTTCTGCAGTGTTCCCTGCCTTAGGTGGCCGAGTATTTTAAGATATATCTATTGGACTCCACTGGGCTCCACAACTCGATATACTGATTGGTTATGGTTTTCTGTAGTTTTTTTCATTTCCCCAGGGAAGAGCACACCAACTGGTTTACCAAACAGTAAACCTGAAAAACATACATATATGAAGCATCATATGGACTGGAGAGAAATAGAGAAGGGAGAGGGAGAGGGAGAGGGAGAGGG
>CACVCL010032524.1:0-15790 GCA_902729485.2 Mus minutoides | reverse complement strand
CCTGCCCTGCCTGCCCTGCCTGCCCTGCCTGTCTGCCTGTCTGCCTGTCTGCCTGTCTGCCTGTCTGCCTGTCTGCCTGTCTGCCTGTCTGCCTGTCTGCCTGTCTGCCTGTCTGCCCTGCCTGCCTGCCACTGTGCTTACCACTGGACTAACTCTGAAACTATAAAGCAAGCCCTCGATTAAATGCTTTCTTTTCTAAGTTGCCCAGTTTATGCTTTTTTTGGGGGGGGGGGGACACAACAATATTAAAGTAACTAAGAGACATGTGTCTATCTACGTATTGGCACATGTATGGCATAGTATGTATGCAGAAGCCAGAGGTCAGCTTTCAGGATCTGTTCTCCCAGCATTAGGGTCCTGGGCATGCTGTCAGGCACAATGTCAGGAGCAAATTACTCACCAAGCCATCCTATCAGCCTTACCTGTATCTTCTGCAACTGCCTCTATAATAAACCTGTAACTATAATTAAATGTTTGTATGAGTTCCATGAGCCACCCAAGCAAACGGTTGAACTCAAGAATGGGGCTGTGGAACCTATTTTTAGTTGGTTGTTCAGAAGCACAGGTAAAACTGCAACTGGCATCTAAAGTGGAACGGAGGACAGCCTTGGAACCTGTGGGATCCAGCACTGTCTCCGGGTCAGTAGCGTCAGAACTGAATTCAATTAGAGGACACCCAGCCGGAGCCCTCTGCTTCCTCCCTGTTTGCTCATTCACTGTCAAGGAGCAACCCTGTCACCTCTCAGATCACGGAAGCCTTCTGTGTCAACCACTGCGTTATGAGAGCAGTGCTGCACAGGATAGTCTGCATCTGTTCATTTATTATTTAATGTGGATGTGTGCCTGTATGTGTACGGAGTGCATGTACGTGTACCATGTGCATGCAGTTGCTCATCAAGACCAGAAGAGAGCTCCAAGTCCACTGGAATTAGAGCTAAAGGTGGTTGGGAGCTGCCCAATGTGGGTGCTGGGAACAAAACCTATGTCCACAGAAAAAGCAGCAAGTGCTTTTAACCACTGACAACAAGCCATCCCTTTACCCTTTGCTTTTTGGTTTTTGTTTTTCATTGTGTTTTTTGTAATAGATGAATTGCAAGTATTATAAATAGAGGTAGGGGTAGGATGTAATTCCGTTGATAGCTCGGCATGTATGAATCCTGGGTTTGATTATCAGCACCATATAAACCAGGCAGAGTGGTGCAGATCCACCATCTTGGTAATGTAATCCCAGCACCTGGGAAGTGGAGACAGGAGGGTTAGAAGTTCAAGGTCATCCTTGGCTTCATAGTGAGTTAGAGGCCACCCTGGGACACACAAGACCCTGTCTCTGAGGAAAAAAACAGAGGAGAGAGAAAAGAAAGGGAGAGAGAAAGAAAGAAAGAAAGAAAGAAAGAAAGAAAGAAAGAAAGAAGGAAGAGGTGGAGGAATAAAAAAGATTTACCTAGGCATAGTGGCACAGGCTTGTACCCCAGCTCTTAGGAGGCTAGAGGCTGAGATAGGAAGATTGCATGCTGGAGGTCAGTCTGGGCTTGTAGGGAGAGACCTGCGTATAGATAAAGTCTAATATACTCAATACAATTAGATTCCTGGTGATGATTTCTGCCCTAGCAACAGTGAAAGAGTTATTTTAGAGCTTAAATCTTCACTGAAAAGATAGCTGAAAAGTTCGGATGCTATGAAATATTCGTCCTCATTTTCCTCTTCCCACTCACCATAATTGGCACCATTGGCCACAAAGTGTGTGGGAAATCATGCACAGCACAAAGTAAATTGTCAGCTTCCTCTGGCTGGCTGGCTGTGGCCCAGCCTGGGTTTGGCTGCTTCTTTTGGATTTGGAGCTACAGCCTCAGCTGAGCTTCTTCCTGCTATAGACACAAGCCAAGGGCACCCAGCCCTGTGCATGAATTAGAAGGGTCATCCAGACCCTTGAGGACTCCACCTTCATGTAGAGAGGTACAGAGAACATAAGTGATTATGTTCTTTATAAAGAACGATGAGAGAATCTGGGTCTGGCCTTCCATCCACTTAGGAAGCTGAGTCACGGAGATTGTGGTTGAAGGCTACTTTGAGACCCTATCTCAAAAAACTCAACAACAACAACAGCAGCAGCAACAACAATAACAGTAGCAGCAGCAACAACAGCAGCAGCAACAACGGCATCATCAACAACAATAACAGTAACAACAGCAACAATAACACAACAGCAACAGCAACAATAACACAACAGCAATAACAACAACAGCAGCAGCAGCAGCAAGAACAGCAACAATAGAACCAAAGAAAAGGAGTTCAGTTTCCTAGGTCAAAACAACAATGAAAATGTAATGAGAAGGAAATAGTCCTTACGCTGATTTAAGCATTGTGTAATATATGTATATATCATATATATATATATATATATATATATATATATATATATATATACACACACACACATACATACATATACATACATATATGTGTATGTGTGTGTATTTACTATGTGTCAACTGTAAACTAGAAAATGTTGCAGCAGCAACAGCAACAGCAACAATAAGCAGTAATACCACTTTTGGTGCCTTTCTCGACGACAAAATTCTGCATGTTTTATCTTGTGTGTCTATTAAACCACAGGGTAGATGGGAATTGAGACATATAGACATATATGTTCTTTTCTTCTAAATTACATTTATTAGTATATATGTGCATGTGTATGTGCATGTGTGTGTGTGTATGGGTGTATGTGTGTGTGTGTGTGTGTGTGTGTGTGTGTGTGTGCGCGCGTGTGCTTGCATGCACACTCATAAGAGGACAACCTGAGTGAATGGGTTTTAAACTCCTATTGTGTGGGTCTTGGGAATAGAACTTGGATTCTCAAAGATATCTTCCTTCTATCTGCATTGTATAAAAGAATCCCATGTCTTCCAATCACTTAGCTTGTTTTTAAAAATTGTACTTAAAACAATGTCTTTATGTCTTTTCTATTTCTTTCCCCTGTTTCTCACTGATGGCTTGTATAACCTTGGATCAGGGAGTGGCACTATTAGAAGGTGTGGCCCTGTTGGAGTAGGTGTGTCACTGTAGGTGTGGGCTTTAAACCCATAAAGATGAAGACATAGAATTCTCAGCTCCTCCTTCACCATGCCTGCCTGGATGCTGCCATGCTCTTGCCTTGATGATAATGGACTGAACTTCTGAACCTGTAAGCCAGCCTCAATTAAATTTGTCCTTATAAGAGTTGCCTTGGTCATGGTGTCTTTTCACAGCAGTAAAACCCTAACTAAGACAGTTCCCTAGGGACAAGAATCCTATATTGAAATAACAGAAACAACAATTATTATGATATTTTTATTATTAATAATTTATTATGACTACTAATTATTATTATAAATCAGTCAAACTGCCGAGCTCTAGGTAATAGCAGAGTGGCCCCACTTGTGGGGTTTCTCATAGGATTGACTTGGTCAAAGGCATTTGAATGAAGTGGCAGCCAAAGCACGTGGCCTCTGACAGCAGAGATGAGGGCGATGCCACAGGGAGGACAGAATTAGTCACAGGAGGCAGGTGTATAACTGCAACCAGAGCCAGGGTGCACATCCGTTGGTGAGTAACTGTTGAAATGACATGGGAACATCATGATAAACACTGGGATAAGTCCAAGGAGGGGGCCGGAACTGTCAGGTGTCACCATAATGCAACTGTGGACAGAACCAGCAACATTCAATGTCTCCCAACATTAATAACATATGTGTATCCACACCTGTTAGTGTTAAATCAGATGTGATGGCATTGTTTCCTGCTGTGGGTCCTGTTCAAGGCTGCCACACAGATCTCCCATGTCAAGGGTGTCAGCCAAGCCATACACATACCTTAAAAACATCATCTATTAATATTCAACCGACAAACACATTGCGTAGTCAAGCCCAGTGTCCATGGATCATGAAAATGTCTCTGCCCACCCCAGAGAGAGAGAGAGAGAGAGAGAGAGAGAGAGAGAGAGAGAGAGAGAGAGAGAGAGAGAGAGAGCCTTAAGCCTCCCATGGCAACGGCTGTGATAATTCAACTGCAAGGAGGGAGTAAGGAAAGGAGAACAGTAATCGAGTGTGCCTCATGACTGTTCAGAGGCACAAGGGAGTTACCATGGAGACGCCCTGATTGAGGAAGAGCAGCTGAACTGTGAGGGCCGGGAGCTCAAGATACTCCTTTATTACTGTCGCTTTGATCCGCAGTCTTGATTTTTTTTACCCTCCAGTGTCAACTTTGAACCTCCTTGATTTTTTACCTCCAGGCTAAATTTAAGTCTTAGGAAGCTGAAGTTACAGAAAGCAGGATGGAGAGGCTGAGCACAGAGAGCTTGAAGCCGGTAGCTTTAACCCAAAGAGCTATACACTAATGCAATGCAATGCAGACAACCAGGCTTGGCTCGAGAAAAGAAAGCGTATTCATGCCTCAGATTTTCGTAAAATTACAGACAAAGACGTTTCCTGGTTCTGGTCTGGATGTGGATTTCAGTGTGAACCCCCCCCCCCCACCTGACATCCCCAGGATTGCAGTGCATGGAGGCGGGTCCCAAAACAGCAGTGTCAAAGCCAGTAGGATCGTTCTGAGGATGCTAGGCAGTCAGTGACCTTCAAACCCGGCGTCATTTTTCTAGGACCTAGTTTTAGTGAGAAAGGATTGTTATGAAAGACAAAGCCTGGCCCTGCTCCCACCTCTCTGGTTACTTATTCTATCACGAAGCCATCCACCACGATGTTGATCCAGAGGCGCCCACACAAAGCCAGCGCTACGATGTTGGCCGGTCAGCCTTCCAGAATCGGAGTTCGATAAACCCTTCTTTCTGCCACCACCCAGCTGAAGGTGTTTTTGTAAAAGAAAACAGAGGAGTACGCTTTCCCTTGCTTTCCATTTGCAAGCTCAGTTCTGTAGTAATTTATTTTTATATGTAAGGAGTATTTCAATACTTTCCCTGATATTGTAGGGGAAATGAGCACTATATGTAATTGATATTTCTAGCTATTAAGAATGTGTTCCTTCAGCTGAAGGGGATGGTAACCCCATAGGAAGACCAACAGTCTCAACTAACCTGGACCCCTGGAGGCTCCCAGAGACTAAACCACCAACCAAAGAGCATATACAGGCTGGTCCGAGACCCCTGGCATATAGACAGCAGAGAGCTGTCTTATCTGGCTTCAGTTGGAAAGGATGTGCTTAATCCTGTAGAGACTTGAGACCCCAGGGTACAGGGATGTCCAGGGGTGGGGGTGGGGGAGCACCCTCTCAGAGGCAAAGGGATGAAGAACTGTGGGAGGGGGAACCAGGAGGGCGGCAATATCTGGAATGTAATAAATAAAATAATTAATTAAAAAAAATTTTTAAAAGAATGTGCTCCTTCAAGTTTCAAAATTGTTTAACCATTTAAAAAATTAAAAAAAAAACGAACATAAAAAACAAAGAAGGAGTTTTGTTTTGATGATCTCACTCCTTATAGTAGCCCTGGAGATGATCTCACTCCTTATAGTAGCCCTGGAGACAGCAAAGGACAGCTATCAGGGTTCTGTTAAGGCCCATTAAAGGTCAAGAGAATGGAATCTTGGGGCTAGAGAGATGGCTCAATAGTTAAGAGCATTTCTACTCTTCCAGAGGTTCAATTCCAACACCCACATGGTTGCTCACAACCATAAAGTTCCTGGGGGCGAGGATGGGTCTAGTGCCCTCTTCTAGCCTCTGTGGGAACTGCATGCAGTTCTAATGTTGGATGGAGAGATGATATTCTGATCTGCTGCAAAGATTAGAATACTTCAGGTTATTGTCTCCTCCTTAAGGTGGCACACGCCTTTAATCCCAGAGGCCAGCCTGGTCTACAGAGTGAGTTCCAGGACAGCCAAGGCTACACAGAGAAACTCTGTCTCCAAAAAAACAACCAAACAACCAACCAACCAACCAAACAAACAAACAAACAAAAAAAGAGTTAATCCAGCCGGGCGTGGTGGCACACGCCTTTAATCCCAGCATTCGGGAGGCAGAGGCAGGTGGATTTCTGAGTTCGAGGCCAGCCTGGTCTACAAAGTGAGTTCCAGGACAGCTAGGAAACCTTGTCTCGAAAAACAAAAAAAAAAAAAAAAAAAAAAGAGTTAATCCAGTGGGGCCTGTCAGTCATCCATCCAAGAGACCACTCTTTAGAAAGCTGGTTCACCTAACACTATGGTAAGGAGATGGAAAGAGTAACCATCCCTTTAATGAGATAATAAACGTAGCCTTCCCAGTAATCTCTCTCCCCCGCAACTGCTTGTAGATCTCCTATCATGTAAGACCACAGCCTGCCCACTTGTCTGAGTTGCTCAGAAATGTGTGACTTTTCCTTTTTCTTCTTCTTTTTATTCCAGATACTAAGCAAAACTCGAGGAGTATGCTCCTCTCTGGACGTTCTGGGCTTTCCCACTCCCCCACCCGCCCCCCAACTCTTCTGCCACGAAGCTGCTTGTCTGCCAAGTAGCTGCTCATGGGCTTCTATTCCTGAACCTGGCTGTTTTCTTAAAGGCATAGCTTTCTTTTTTTCCTCTTTTTCATCATCTTCCTCCTAGGAACAGCTGAGATTTACCAGTTGCCTGCCTTGTTTTTCTCTCAAATCGATAGAAATGTCCTCATTCCAAGTCTGTTTCCCGAGTTCTTAGTTATTAATAATCGAATGGTTTGAATAAGTATGTCCCCCATAGACTCTTGTGTTTGAATGGTTGGCCCGTAGGGAGTGGCCCTATTAGGAGGTGTGGCCTTGTTGGAATGGGTGTGGCCTTGGTGGAGGAAGTGTGTCACTGTGGGGGCGGGCTTTGAGGTCTCATATGCTCAAACTACACCTAGTATGGCACACAGTCTTCTGCTGCTGCCTGCAGTTCAAGGTGTAATAGAACTCTCAGTGCCTTCTCCAGCGACACATCTGCCTGCATGTCTTCCTCCATGACAGCAATGGACTAAACTGTAACTGTTTTCCTTTATGTGAGTTAATGTGGTCATGGTGCCTCATCACGGGAAATAAAACCCCAATTAAGACAGACTAAAAGCCCAAGGAGGGAATGCCAGTTTCCCTGGTAACGTCATGTGTGGCCTTGAACTTGTGATCTTCCAGCCAGCAACCTTCGTACTGACTAGGATTATGGGCCGGTGCCATTGGACCCAGCTCAGGGCTAGATTTTGAAGAAAGTCATGGTAGAGTTTTATGACTTTAGGAAGGAAGACAAGGGTGGCATCATCATGAAAGGAGCCAGACACAAGGGACAAATGTACTCACCTACTCACATAAAGTATGGCAGAAAGTTGAGGTGAGTGTGCTTGCTCTACCTGAGAACCCATTTTCTCCTGCCCTTGACATCCTCAGTACATTGTTTCTCAGGCTTTTGGATCCCCGGACTTAGAGCAGCATCCCACATTCTCCCTCTTATGGCTGAGACAGACAGACAGACAGACAGACAGACAGACAGACAGACAGGACATTAAGGGGAATGGAGGGATGAGCCCTTTACTGCAGAATCTGGTTCAAGGTTCTCTCCAGCTGAGAGTCAGAAATTCCATCACAACGAACAAAACTTGCCGTGAAGTTAGCCGGCACGGAGACAGCATCCGCTTTAGAAAGATTTCAAATGAGAAGGTTAAGGTCGCAGTGGGCGGTGGAGAAGGCCTAAGTGCTTGTGATCTCTGAGTGTGATTTTGCTCTTCTCCCAGACATAAACCTGCAATCTTGTGGAAACTCCAAGAGACTAAAAACTTTGTTTATGCTGGGCGTGGTGGCTCACGCCTTTAATCCCAGCACTCGGGAGGCAGAGTCAGGCGGATTTCTGAGTTTGAGGCCAGCCTGGTCTACAGAGTGAGTTCCAGGACAGCCAGGGCTACACAGAGAAACCCTGTCTTGAAAAACAAACAAACAAACAAACCTTTGTTTATGGGGGTGGGAAGGGGGGGGTGGGAAGGATATATTTTGACTCTGTTGTAAAGTCCCTGTGTTCTACAGTTTTACCTTGTCAGCCATAATCATACCCTGCACACCGCAAGGACCTTCTGTGATCTCATTTGTGTCCCTTAGTAATCCTTTAAGATGTGGCTTCAGAGGCCCTCGTGTGTGTGGCTATTGGAGAACCCTTAAGCATGACTGACTCTCTGGAGAAGCCCACCCCCGCACTGGGTGCGTGGCGTTGTTTCCCTAAAGGCTTCTCCTTCTGCCGACTTGCCCTGAAATTCTTTCCTGCAGAGACTCTGGCTTCCTCGAATTGATCTACGCTGCTACCACGCTGCATACAACCGCCCTGATGTCACTGACGACTCCCGTTTCTACCTCACCATGATTCTAAGTATGCAATGTGTATTAATATAAAAAATGTATTATTACCGGGGACCAAGACGGTGGCAAACAAGAGAGGAAGATAGCCAGAAAAAGCCCATGTGTCTAGTCCCGTTAGGGAGTGGCCACTCGGCTAGTGTGGTGGTTCACACTGGCACCCCTATCGCTTGGATTCAAGGCCAGCATAGCTCCATAGTGAGATCCTATTAAATAAAAAAAAGTAGGCGAGCGAGGTTATCATTCCATGCCTGCCACCTGGGAATCATAACTTCATTCAGAGGTGAGTTAGAGAGCCACACATTAATATACATGGAATAAAACAGTCTCCTCTTTTGGGGGTTAGCATTTGAGACACTCTTGTTCCTTGAGGCCACTGTATTTTATCTTTGGTTCATTTCTGAGCCACCCAACCGGTATTAAACTTTTGTTATTTTTGACAGGACATTGTAGCCAAGGCTGGCCTGGAACTCACCATGCAGCCCAGGCTAGCCTCAAACTCGTGGAAATCCCGAGTCTCCCAAGGGCTGGGGTGACTGTGTCACTCTCATACCTGGCTCCAGCTTTCTTCTTTTTCATAGTTTATTGTTCATCTACTTGGTAACGTATGGTGCATATGACCCATGCTGTGTGCTCACAGAGGCCACAGGCCATAGGGGTTTCTTTTCTGCCATCCTCTGCCTTGTTTCCCAAAACAGAGTCTCTTATTGAACTGGCCAGCCAGCAAATTCTCCAGCTCTGTCTTTAACTCCTAGCAGTGAAGTCACAGACAGCACCGCCATGTCCGGCTTTAAAAGACACCATGGATGTGGGCTGGTGAGATGGCTCAGTGGTTTAGAGCACCGACTGCTCTTCCAAATGTCCTGAGTTCAAATCCCAGCAGCCACATGGTGGCTCGCAACCATCTGTAACAAAAATCTGACTGCCTCTTCTGGAGTGTCTGAAGACAGTCACAGTGTACTTACATATAATAAATAAATAAATAAATAAATAAATCTTAAAAAAAAAAAAAGAAACCATGGGTACTGGGGATTCAATCTCAGGTCCTTGTGCTTGTGCTTGTGTGAGTGTGTGTGTGTGTGTCATATATGCACACACATGTGTGGGTAGATGCACCTGTGCATGCACGGAGGCCGGATTGATGCAGGTCCTCTTTTTATTGCTCTGCCTTACTCCTCTGAGGCAGGGCCTCTCACCAAAGCAAGAGCTCTTGCTTTTTAGCTAACGTCTGCAGCCAGCAAACTCCAGCTCCCCTCCTGCCCCCACCTGCCTCTGCAGCCAGCAAACTCCACACAGCCCAGACAAGCCTCAAACTTGCTAGGCAGCAGAGAAAGTCCTTGACCCTGCCTCTTGCTCGACAGTCCTGGGATTACAGGTGTGCCCGCCATGCCTGCCTCAAGGACATTCTCCATCCGTACTCACAGGCCCTTGCAGGGCTGAGGAGCAGCAGAGACACCCAGGAAATGCATCTAGCCTGTTCACTACCAGCATTCATTAGACGTTGCTCCTGAGTCTCCTGGAAACCTGCCTTCTTCCCTCGGTCCTCACTTTATTCCAGCTGAGGTGACACTCAGTCCACCGAGCTAACGCTGGGCCTGCACCATCTGCTCACCCTCCAGTTCTGGGCTTGCTTCAGTGGCTCTCATTTTCTGCAACCTGCATTTGACTTTCAGGTCTTGAATGACTTTCTTCTGTCTTTTCCTGGAACAGTTGGGTTTCCCTGGAATTCTGTCTTTTCTGTCTTTTCCATCTCCTTCAGGAAGCTTTGAGTTTAGGCAGCTACTTTAATCAGGTCCTTCTTGTCTTATCTGGACCGCGCACCACATACTTTTTACTATCACACGCTTTTCCTCTTCAGAACCAAAAAATTTTTTTCCATCACTGGAGATAAAATCCAGGACTTTAATACTTGCCACACAGCACTTTAGTGCCAAGCCACATTCCAGCTAACATTTGTTTTTGTAACAAAATCCTCTGTTTCGTCCCAGAGATCAAGACATAAGATGGGTGAGTTCCAAGTTTTCTGAGAGTATTTTCAAATGAACAGCATTAGCAATAAGTGAACATTCTGTGGCTAGGAGTGGATTAGTGCATTTTCTGTTGCTGCATCAAAATACTAGAAACTAGGTTACTTTATTACTCCTAGTTCTGGAGCTTTAAGCATGTACTGCTGACATTGATTTGGTCCTGGGGAGGGCCTTCTGGTCGATGTCACAGCTGCATTAATGTATGGAGAAGAAATCACAGGGAGCCAGAGAGCTGGAGCCAGAGCCCTAGCTGTGGTGGGGACCAGGGGCCAGTCCTGTTCTGCTAATTAACAACTTGTTATGTGAGAGCTACCCAAGATACCAAGGGAACAGATTAATTCTTTCCAAAGTTGATGCTCCAAACAACTCAGTTTCTTTCCAGTAGGCTCCACCCCTTGCAGGTTCTACCATCAGCATCAGCATCAGCATACGGACATCACACCTCCACTGCACGAAACTGGGGAACAACCATCGAAGGAACACATTTGAACCACAGCCAAACCATAGCGTATGTTACCTATTGAAAATGCTTGACAGGGGCCAGCAAGATGGCTCAGTGGGTCCACGTACCTGCTGCCGCCTCTGACAACCTGAGTTCATGGTGGAAGGAGAGAACTGACTTTTGGAAGGTGTTCTCTGAATTCCACGTGTGAGCCACAGTGTGCATGTATGTGTGTGTATACATTAAGTAAATCAATAAATGTAGTGTAAATAGATGTAAGAATGAGTATTTAAAAGATGAAAATCTGAGTGGAGGGAAAGGAAGATGGCGGCAGACATGAATCAACTTGGCTATGACCAGCCACAGGTTGTTATGATATCATAACATGTTAGAATATTGGGTTAATTTGTCTAATCTAGGTGGGCAGCTTTTGTCATTATCAATTGATTCTGAAATTATTGTATTGGCATCTTGTGTATTGAGAATTTATTGATATGTAAGTCTGATTGATTAACTATTAAAAAAAGAAAATGAAAGAAAAGAAAAGAAAAAGAAAAGAAAATCCTTGCCTAAGCTGGGCTATGATTCAGTTGGCTGTGTGCATGCACAAGGCCAAGCTCTGAATAAAGTTGTAATGATGGTGCATGCTTACAATTGTAAAATTCAGGATATAAAGGCGAGAGAATTTATCAGAAGTTCAAGGTTATCTTTGGCTACATAATATGTCTGATGCAAGGATGTGTTATACGAGCTCATCTCCAAAAATAGTATCAAGAAAATACTCGACAAATCTTGGCCTTGTTGTATTGTGATCTTCTTTTTCATGTGGTTTATCTTTGATGTTTTCTCTCCCCCTGATCCCTCTTTATATCGAGAGGGCACAGGGTCTCTGTCATTGGTCTTGGTGATAAAAGAGTTTAGAAGTGAATACAAGCCCTGTGTGACACCTTTAATCCCAGCACTCAGAAGGCAGAGGCATGCTGGGCAGTGGTGGCACAAACCTTTAATCCCAGCAGTTGAGAGGCAGAGGCAGGCAGATTTCTGAGTTTGAGGCCAGCCTGGTCTACAGAGTGAGTTCCAGGATAGTTAGGGCTACACAGAGAAACCCTGTCTCGAAATCAAACAAACAAACAAACAAACAAGAACAAGAAGAACAAGAAGAAGAACAAGAAGAACAAGAACAAAAAGAAGAAGGCAGCAGAGGCAGGAGGATGTCTTTAAGTCTGAAACCAGTCTGGACTACATAGAGAGTTCTAAGACACTGAGGAGTATAGAGAGACCTTGTCTCAAAAAACCCAACCCCCTTGCCCCCAACAAATGGATACAGAAAGGTACACGAGGACAATTTAGTGGAGTTGTAAAAGATAGCAGGTCAGACAAGTTAGAGATTTAAGTAGTTGAAGGAAGGAGACAAATGGGAAGAAGAAATTAAGTGTTTAATTAAACCAGAGGCTCTCAACCTTCCCGATGCTGTGACCCTTTAATACAGTCCCTCATGTTGTGGTGACCCAAACTATAAAATTATTTTTGTTACTACTTCATAACTGTAATTTTACTCCTGTTATGAATCACAGTGTGAATATCTGCATTTTCCAATGGTCTTGGGTGACCCCAGTGAAAGAATTATTCGACCCCCTAAAGGGGCGGCAACCCGCAGGTTTTATAAACCATTAGTTTAATAAAGTACAAGCAAGAAGATACACTAAAGAGGAATGGGGACTACAACAGGAGAAAGAGAGCTCTCACAATAAGTAAAGGTTACAGATACAGAGGCAGTTACAGTATTCAGCAGATAGAGGCTCCTGCCACCAAAACTGGTGACTGGATTCCCTGGTGTAGGGAATCCAGTCCCTACAACCCTCTTGTTGGAAGGAAAGAATCTGGTTTTCCTCTGACCACTACCCAAGTGCTATAGCATGTGTGCATATGCACTCGTGTGCATGCAAGCGCGTGTATACACACACACACACACGCACACACACACACACACAGAGTAATAAATAAAATATAAAAAGTAGTAAACACTTTGAGACAGTTATAGTAGCTTGGAGTTTTTTTTCCCATAGCACTTGAATATTGTTTCCTTTTCCTTTTTTAAATTTCCCTATCTACCAGGATATTAGTAACCAGAGAGCAGACCATCTGTCTTAGAGGAAGCAGACACGTTGATATTTTTGCACAGACATTATTTCTACCTCGACTCATCCTATGTTCTACCCCACTCCCTGTAGAATCTATGACCTCTTCTTCTTTAATTATTATTGATACACATGTGCACACACACACACAAATGCATCCTACTGGATCTGTTTAGTGTTGCCTGTACGTATGAATATTTAGGGTTGACCACTTAGAAATCGGATAATTTGTCACGAGGCTTGTGTCTGGAGAAGGTGACCATCCATTGCCCGTAAGAACTGTGACACCTCACCTTCCAAATTGTCTCAATACAGGCCTAGGAGGCCGTTCCTGCAAAGCTATCCCAGCGAAAAGTTTTGTGTGGATGTTGACTAGAAGAGACTTGAAATAATACAAAACCAGAAAAACCTAAATTTCCTATTGTACATTGTAGTTTACCTCCAGACCACCAGGGGGTGCATGGGTTTTGGTCAAAGACTTGGGCTGTGCTGGAGGAAGGTTGAGGGAATTTTTTCCAGGTGTGTGTAGGGCAGGTGAAGAAGTGGTTATGCAACCTCTTTCTACGGGCCATGGGAATTAACCCTTTGACTGGCAAAGTGGGATATATCTTGTCTGATTTTGGATGCTGCCGGCGGCCACTGTTATGAAGACATTGTTAAGACAGGACATTAAGCAAATTTGCTTATTTTTGGTTACTGATGCCTTCGTTTGACTCGTTTGAGCAGGTTTCTGATGCTTTCTTTTGTGTTTACTTTCAGGCCCCATCCCTGGTCCAGGGCAAAGCCTGCACAAACGGAATATGAGAAAGATTCACAAGTCATTCTCAACTTTGCCATTAGTGACGACCTCACAGAGAAGGCCAGATACCTTGGTGTACAGAAAGAATCACAAATGGCACGGAAATTCCTAGAAGCAAGGCTCCATCTTGCATTTGTTGCTTTTGTTTGTTTGGTTTTAAGGTTGAGAGCAGATGGCCTAGCTACATCAGTAACAAATGAAGTCAGAGCTGACTAGGGTAAAGAGCTGCGGAGCTGAGGGGAGGGAGGCTGAGCTAATAACCCCCACCCTACAGCTCTCTGGGGCACTATTCCTGCAAATATAGTCTCTCTCCAGCCCGCACGGAGCCACCTGGAGAAGAGCATGTAAAAATAGAACTTTCTGGACTGCATCCCAGCGTGAACATCTGGACCTCCAATCTTGCTCCTCTTGCATTTTGAACAGAGTTCTCACGTGATGTCTTGTGGATAAACATGGCCTGTAGAAGGAGAGGTAAGCCTCCTAGGGTGAGTGGGAGGGGAGATGCACTGCTCAGGGTGATACTGTTGCATCAGGCTTCAAGCAACACATCCCAGGGAGACTGTCCCGTGTAAAGCTAAGTGACCAGAATCCGGATCTGAGGGGCTGGAGAGGAGGTGTGAGACGCTCGAAGCTAGAGTGTGAGCAACATGAGGAGCCATCAGAAGGGTAAGTGGGCCACAAGTTCCACCATGTGTTTTCTTTGATTGGTGGTTTAGTTCTAAGGAGCTCTGGGGGTACTGGTTAGTTCATATTGATGTTCCTCCTATGGGGCTTCAGACCCCTTCAGCTCCCTGGGTATTTCTCTGGCTCCTTCAATGGGGACCTTCTGCTCTGTCCGATGGATGACTGTGAGCATCCACTTCTGTATTTGCCAGGCACTGGCAGAGCCTCGCAGGAGACAGCTATATCAGGCTCCTGTCAGCAGGCTCTTGTTGGCATCTGCCTAGTGACTGGGTTTGGTGGTTGTTTATGGGGTGGGTCCCCAAGTGGGGCAGTCTCTGGATGTGGCTCTAGCTGTATAGGTAGCAGAGGATGGCCTAGTCGATCATCAATGGGAGGAGAGGTCCTTGGTCCTGTGAAGGCTGAATGCCCCAGTATAGGGGAGTGCCAGGACCAAGAATGAGAGTGGGTGGGTTGGTGAGCAGGGGGATGGGGGAAGGGATAGGGGATTTTCGGAGGGGAAACCAGGAAAGGGGATAACATTTGAAATGTAAATAAAGAAAATATCTAATAATAATAATAATAATAATAAAGAAGGGTAAGTGGGGCCTCTGTGAGGAAAGCTGAGCAGTCCCTGCTCTGTGCCACAAAGAAACTTCCAGAACCCCAAAGCAATGTTGAGTGATGTTGGTTGTATCAGCAAGCGCCCGTGGAAACCCCCTCTTGCTCCAGAATGTCTTTTATATTGCAGGCAAGCATCTTCCTTCATTTTTCCCTCCTGCCTCTTCCCTACCTACAGCTTCACTTGAGTCAGATTTTGTTTTGTTTTTTAATCTTCTTTTCAAATGCCTGTGAGGAGGGGGTGGGGATAGGGGAGATGAAGCTTCTATCGAGAGTTACAGGAATTTGTATATTATTTCTTTTTACAATGTTTTGATTTCTCTCACTCTAAGAAATATTTTCATAAGTTGAGAGGGAGAGGTAATTTTAGTTTTTCTTTTCTTTTCTTTTCTTTTCTTTTCTTTTCTTTTCTTTTCTTTTCTTTTTTTTTTTCTTTTTTCTAAAAGGGACTCACTACATATCCCCAGCTGGCTGTCCCGAACCTGCTATGGAGGACTGGTTAGTTTTGAACTCACCTACTTCTGACTCCCAAGTGCTAGGATTCCAGGAGAGCCTCAGCACCTGGCAGACAGAGGTAGTTTTAGAACTTTAAAAGCTGGAGCAGGGGCTGGAAAGATGGCTCAGTGGTTAAGAGCACTGACTGCCCTTCCAAAAGTCCTGAGTTCAAATCCCAGCAACCACATGGTGGCTCACAACCATCTGTAATGAAATCTGATGCCCTCTTGTGGTGTGTCTGAGGACAGCTACAGTGTACTTAAACATATAATAAATAAATCTTATATTTAAAAAAAAAAAAAA